>JAOQMS010000003.1:30610932-30654738 GCA_027563885.1 Erythroxylum longipes | reverse complement strand
AACTAATTTTAATTTATTAAATATATAATTTTGAATTAAATTATTAATAATTTTTATTAATAATTACATAATTAATAATATATATTTAAATGATAATAAATCAGATTATAAAAAAAAAACAAAAACAGGAAACAAAAATCACTTTTTATGGTTTTCATAAATTTTGAAAACTGGAAGAAACCAAAACTAAAAACAGAAATTGAAAACTCAAACAGACAGGTTTTTATACTGAATTTGAAAATAAAAACAAAAAATCAAAAACAAAAATGGAAACAAACACTCCCTAAACTTACTTTTAAGAAGGAAGGAGAATCACTCATCGGTCATGCTGCTCCTTAACGCCTCTTCGCCTTTCTAATGTTTTAAAAATAAGATAGAAAGTTAAATTGATAATAAAAAGAATTTAAAGTTTAAAATTTTTAATATAATTATAAATTTAATTAAAAATTAAATAAAATTAAGAATTTTAAAATACAATTAAAAGATATTGTATCTATTAACAATTTTGAAGTTTAATTAAAAAAGAAATTATTAAAAGAAAATTTATTTATTTATTTATTTTTATAAGAATTTATTAATTTACAAAAATTGATTGGTTAATTAATAAATTAATCGATTTTTCATAACAGGAGTTATTAAAGTAAATTATACCGAAAAGTTAGACAGTTCAATATTTTCACGATTAAATTTAGACCGTTCAAATTTCATTAACTTGTATCATTATATGTCTTAGTTGATAGATAATTATGTAAACAAAGATGACTGGAAAAAAATATTATAAGAATCGTGAGGAATCCTGACTTCACCTTAGTCAAATAAAAAACGTAGGACTGGAATGGATAGAACTAAGCGATACTATCAAATATGAATATTGTATAGTTGTTTTATGCGAGATATTTTTCTTGGATATATTTATTATACATCAATGTTTTAAAAACTAAAAATTTAAAAAGTTCAATCAGTATTAAAAAGTTATAAGATTGAATAAACATTGAATCAAATTAAAGAATTTGAAATATGGTTGAAAGAGATTATTCTTATTCATTAAAGAATTTAAAGTTTAAATGGAAAAAAGATATTGCTAAATGAAGTAAATTGAATTATTTTAATAAGAAATTTTAAAAATTGATCAATTAATTAATAAACTGATAGATTTTTAATAACAAAAGTTATTAAAGTAAATCAAACTAACTCTCCCTCACCTCATAGTATTTCTGTTTTGGTTATTCTAAAACTTAAATACGTTTTTTGTTTTTATCTAATAACATTATCATGCAACGTCCATCTTTTCTATTACACTTTATTACCATAACATTAATAACGTTCCTTACATTCATGTCTTTTATTTGCCATTGTTATCATACCCCCATCGTTCTTAATTTTTAGTATATATACACAACACTATCCTTTACTCTTTACCTTTGTCAACCATACACCCCTCCCTCCTTTTATATATATATAGGTACAAAAGAAGCTTAATTATGACATCTTAAAATATCAATTTTCTTATTTCAAGGTTTGCGTAACCCATCTTCTTCAAATATGCTCTCTTCTTGGTTCTTCTGCTTAACTCTTGGAGGTAATTCCTACTCTACCCTTTGGAGTGCACCAAAGCTGGTGAAGAAGGCATTAACCCTAAGATCAGATCTCATTGTTCTGCTGCACCGTAAAGGAGGAATTTCCGACACAGGGTAATGATTTTCACGACACCTTGCAATTTCAGATAAGATGTACCGATTTAATTATTTATTGCTATTTAGCTAACAATCTAAGTCAAAAAATAATTGTGTTGCTACCGTTATTCAAAAAAATTATTGAATTGCTACTGTTGTTGGAAATTGTTGCATTTTTTATACTGTTTATCAGCAATTATTCTTCTTGTGCTGCTGCGTGTTTATTTCGAAATATTGTTTTGTTCTAATGGCTGCTTAAGTATTTCGTGAGTCATCTCTGTTACCGGATTCAATATGTCATCTACGAATGAGATCAATGTAGGTTCTGCACTTACTGTTCCCTACATAGGTTCTACTCCTATCACAGTAGTCTAGAGGATTATACCTGACCTAACTAGATTAGAGCTTCTTGATGGGAGAAATTTTAGACGATGGTTTGAGAAGATCTATTTTACTTTCAACAATACGAATCGATTATGTACTGTTTCTCCTAGTGACAATACTGACCCTAAGATGACTAAGGATAACCGTATGATCAACCTATTATTTGATACCTATTGCAAGTACAAAATTGCCAAGAAAATTTGGGATGCTTGAGGAGTGAAATATGGGACGGATGATGCTGGTATGAAGAAATATGTAGTTGTTAGATAGTTAAAATTTACCGTTGTTGATGATAAGCTCATTATGGACCAATTAAATGAGTATGAAAACCTAGTTGCTGAAATCCTTGTTAAGGGTATGAACATGTATGAGCTGTTTTAAGCTAATATCCTTATTGAGAAACTGCCTGCCTTATGGAATGAGTATAAAAACCAATTGAGGCATAAGAAGAAAGATATGAAGCTTCAAGAGTTAATAGGGCATATAAAGATTAAGGATGTCAACTGTATACAAGATAAGGTCAAATCACTCACCCTTGTCTGTAATGTTAAAGCTAATGTGATAGAAGATAAAAATGCAAGTAAATTTAAGAAGAATAATGGACAAAACAAGTCTTTCAACAATAACAACAAGCAGGGTCAGTTTAAGTGCAAAAGGATTGATGGTGACTGTTGGTGGTGTCACAAGCCAAGCCATCCTGCTGCTCATTAGCAAGCTAGAATTAACTATGAGAAAAAAGGCCAAGGATAGAAACCACTACAATTTGGGAAAAGAAACTAGACGGGGTACCAACGGGGCAACTAGAAGAGCTTTAGTAAGCCTCAAGCTAATATAGTTGAAGCTGGTGATGATGACAAGGAGATCATTACTGTTGTGGTGTCTAGATTCAACCTTATTGGGAACTTGATCCAGTGGATCGTTGACATAAGAGCTATACGCCACATTTACACTAACAAAGATTTGTTCAATGAGTTGCATGATAATGCTGATGGTGAGTTCGTATATATAGGTAACTCCAGCAGAGTTTCTGTTCAAAGAGTTGGGAAAGTCATTCTTAAACTCACTATTGGAAAAGTTTTAGCATTAGGAAATGTTTTGTTTGTTTCTGATGTTCTTAGGAACTTGATTTCTGGAGCATTACTTAACAAAGCTGGTGTCAAAATTACTTTTGACTCTAATAAGCTAGCTCTTGCTAAGAATGAGAACTTTGTTGGTAAAGGATTTTATAATGGCGGTTTATTTATACTTGACGTTGAAATAAATGCATCTACTTCTTTTGCTTATATTTTTGAGTCTCTAGACCTATAGTACTTTAGACTTGCACATGTAAATTTAAGGTCAATTAAGAGGATGTAAAGCTTAAACTTATTGCCTAACTAGATTAATAATGAAATGGAAAAATGTCAAACTTGTGTTGAGGCTAAATACCTAAGAAACCTTTTAAGTCAATGACCGAGATAAAGTCAGAATTGTTGGATTTTGTGCATACATATTTGGGTGATTTTAATAATAGTGTGAGTAAAGGAGGCATAAGATATTATATTACTTTTATGGATGATTGTTCGTGGTTTACTAAGGTTTATTTATTGAAAAATAAAAAGTGATGCAGAGGAAGTGTTTAAGAAATACAAAATTGAGGTTGAGAACTAATTGGAAAGGAAAATTAAGAGATTAAGGTTTGATCGAGGTAGTGAGTATAGTATTGATTTTCTTGTCGATTTTTTTGAAAAAGTTGGTATTATTCATGATCTTTCAGCCCCTTATAAACATGAACAAAAATGACTAGCTGAGAGGAAAAATCGAACATTTAAGGATATGATGAATGCAATGTTGATTTCCTCAAGATTACCTGATTTTATATGAGGGGAAGCTATTCTTTCAGCTTGTTATGTTCTAAATAGAGTCTCTCATGAGAAACTAGATCAAACCTCTTATGAAATTCAGAAAGGTTATCTACCTAACTTGCGTTTTTTAAAATTGTGGGGGTGTCTTGCTAAGGTTGCTCTACCTAAACATAAGAGGATGAAAATTAGGCCTAAGACCATTGATTCAATTTTTATGGGGTATACATTTAATACTGTTGTTTATAAATTTATGGTTAAGGAAGAGGGATCTAATACTTATGGACCAATTATGGAGTCAAAAGATGCAGTTTTCTTTGAGGATATATTTACTATGAAAGTGAGTATGTAAGTTCCCAGAGAGTCTATCCCTGGTTCTTCTACTAATGATAACATAGAGGAAGAGGAAAATATTGAACTACGGAGAAGCAAAAGAGCTAAGAGTACTCACCAGTTTTGGTTTTAACTTTATTACTTCCTTTATGTTGAAAAAACCTGAAGAGATAGATGATTGTTTTTGGTGACTTATATTATTGAGGAAGATCCCAAAACTTATGAGGAAATAATGAGATCAGTGGATGCTACCTTTTGGAAGGAAGTCATAGATAGTGAGTTAGAGTCAATCATGTCTAATAAAACTTGGATTTTAGTTTATCTACCTCGAGGGTGTAAACCTTTAGAGTGTAAATGGATTTTCAAAAAGAAATTGAGACCTAAAGGAACCATTGAGAGGTTTAGGGTAAGACTTGTGATTAAAGGCTTTAAACAAAAGGAAGGATTGGACTTTTTTTATACTTACTCTCTTGTTGCTAAAATTATATTTATAAGGATATTATTTGTTATTGCCTCGACATTTAAGCTTCATGTGCACCAAATGGATATTAAGAAAACTTCTTTAATGGTGATCTAGATTAAGAAATTTATGCAGTCCAGTCCAAGGGGTTTAGAGTGCCTGATCAAGAACAAAAGGTGTGTAAGTTGATTAAGTCTTTATATGAACTTAAATAAGCTCCTAAACAGTGGCATGAGAAACTTGAATGTGAGATTTTCAAACATGGTTTCACCTCTTGTGATGCTAATTCTTGCATTTACATGAAATCTGACATCAATGGTTGTGTGATCATAACTCTTTATATGGATGATATGCTTATTTTTGGTACTAATTTATTTGGTATTGATACTACCAAGAGTTTGTTAAAGTCTTTCTTTGATATGAAAGATCTTGAACCTGTGGACTTTATTTTGGGAATTAAAGTTGGTAGGACTGAATTTGGTTTTAGGTTAAATCAAACTCATTATGTTGAGAAAATTTTGAAGAAGTTTGGTTACTGTGGTGTTGATCCAGTCAAGACTCCCTATGATGCTAGTATTGCTTTAAAGAAAACTCTTGGTGTTAATGTAAACCAAGTTGAGTATGCTAAAATTCTTGGTAGTGTGATGTTCTTAATGAACTATTCTCGTCTTGATATTGCATACTGTGTGAGTAGACTTAGTAGGTATACTCATAATCCTATTCAAGAGCATTGGAATGCATTGATTCGTTTGTTGAGATATTTGAAAGGTATTATGCATTATGAATTATCTTTTGGTGGTCATCCTCCTATATTGGAGGGGTATTTTGATGCTAACTGGATTATAGAGAGTGATGATATACACTCTACCAGTGGTTATGTTTTTACTTTGGTAAGAGCTGTAGTGTCTTGGAAATCATGCAAGCAAACATACATTGCGAGATCAACAATGGGGACTGAGTTTATGACTTTGGCATTGGCAGGACGGGAAGCTAAGTGGCTAAGAAATCTCTTAGCAGATATCTCGCTTTAGAAAAAACCAATTCCTTCTGTATTCCTTCATTATGATTCGCAGCTTACCATTCATGTTGCCAAAAACAAGACATATAATGACAAAAGTAGACATATCAGATTGAGACATAAAATTATCTGTACTTTAATTAGACACGGTGTAATTTATCTTGACTATGTTAAGTCAGAGAGAAACTTAACGGATCCGTTTATAAAAACTTTGAGTAGGAAACTAGTTTCAGAACATGCTAAAGGAATGGAGTTAAGCCCAATTATGTATTAAACTCGTGACGGATAACCGTCTTGAGAAACTAAGTTCAATGGGTCAAACAAAGTTATGTGGTGACTACTTACTTGTATATTGTTTATAGAATAATACTAATATACGTTTAGTTGTTGAATTGCGTCCCTTAGCATGAATTTACTGCGTTTGATGAGGTTAGATGGTTTAATCCTTAATGAGTTCCATAGCCCAAGTTTAGGTGATATGAGCAATATACACTTGATGAACTTACCGACATGATTATGTGGGGCTAGTCACCCTCCTATGAGAGTTTTTGGGTTATCTCTCTAGAGCGATCATAAGACTAGGGCATTTTGAGGTTGTTTATTTCTCTAGCAGGTTCTGTTTCTGAAATTTCTTGGACACCAAGTTCAAGACTTAATTCAACTGAGTTTTTGCCTATTTTTTCCCCTAAACTATTGAACTAAGTATTGAAAAATTGTTACAGTTTATTTCTCAAATTTTAGACCAATTGGGGAATTGTTAGTGTTTTAGTTGTTCCAAAACTTGAATATGTTTTTTTCTTTTTAGTTAATAACGTTATCATGCAACGTCCATCGTTTTTATATACTTTATTGTTATAACGTTAATAATGTTCCTTACATTCATGTCTTTTAATTGCCATTGTTATTATACCCCCAACGTTCTTATTTTTCAGTATATATATACCCATTGTGTGTTAGTTTTTGAACACACAGACACACAACACTACACTCTACTCTCTACCTTCATCAACCATACATCCCTCCCTCCGTCTATAGACATATACAGAGGTACAGAAGAAGCTTATAACATCTTGAATATCGTTCTTCTTTTCTCAAGGCTAGTGTAACCCATCTTCCTCAAATATGCTCTCTTCTTGGTTCTTCTGCTTAACTCTTAGAGACAGTTCCTACTCTTCCCTTTGGAGTGTATCGAAGATGGTGGAAAAGGCGTTAACCCTGAGGCCGAATTCCATTATTCTGCTGCATTGTAGAGGGGGAATTTTCAACTTAGAGTAGTGATTTTCACGATACCTTGCATTTTTAAATAAGCTTTTCTGATTTAATTATTTATTGTTATTTAGCTAACAATCTTATAGCTCATATGAAGCCATTTGAGTCACTTTGACCTAAATCCATGAATCTCTATTCATAAGACTTCGCCAACTTGGCTTTGATACTATTAAAGAGTTTTGAGAGAGCCTGAGTGAGCCTATATACAACCAAGACATTATATTTCAACCCAAAACTTTAAGGCATTGGGTTATGAGTCTTATCTTTGTATATAATTTACTTTATTCATATGTCTCTTTCTGACGTGGGATGACTCTTAGCTGTGAATTTCCAACAAAAGGCTACGTCAAGTTTGATCTTTTAGAAAAAATCACCAAGCATAGTCTGTCCTTTCAAATCAAATTCTAGGCACATCGCCACCAAGCATAGTTTATCCTATATTTGATCAAAACCGTAGCATCATTATCTTAATGCTTCCCAAAGTTTTTATTCTTATATTTAGTGTGACGTCCAGAGTTCAAAGTACATACTGAATACAATGAAGCAAATACAAATTTGAGAGAGATAAGTTTAGTTATGGCAGGCAATAGTTTCATAACAACTTTTCAACCACAAATTCTAATTTTCAAAGGTATAAGAAAAAAAAAACATCTTTGGAACTTCAAAATGAAGGCTATGCTCAAATCTCAAGAGTTATAGAACTTAATGGAGAAAGGGTTTGATGACCTAAATCCATTCAAGCCTGACCAACAGTTGTGAGAACTTCGCAAAAAGGATACAATGGCCCTGTTTATCATATAATTGACACTTGACGGTTGCATCTTTTCTTGAATTTCATCGATTAGCACCTCCACTCAAGTATGAGAAATTTTAGAGGAAGAGTGTTTGGGTGATGAGAAGGTAATTACTGTCAAATTACAAATCGTTCGTCATAATTTTAAAACATTAATCACGAAAGAGAAAGAATTTGTACAAGAATATTTGTCTAGAATTTGTACAAGAATATTTGTCTAGGGTATTTAGAATTATGAATCATATAAGATCTTATTGTGAAACTATTATTGATGAAACGACAGTCATTAAGGTTTTAAGAAGTTCAACAATTTTTGCATTTGAAGAATCACAAGGCTTGTCACACTTTTGATGAATTAATGATTGTTAGCTTATGAAGCTAGGAAGAATAGTGATGGGTTAGACCAGGCTCCAACCCTATAATTCAAGCTTGGCCCAAAAATATTTTTTAAAACTTGAGTTCGATTCAAAAATCAAACTTGATTAAAAAACTTGACTTGAGCCTAAGCTTGATTAACCTTAATGCCCAAATAATTTAAACTAAAACTTAAGCTCAATCAGAATAAAACCCAATTGGATTAGATTAGGCCTAACTATGTCACCCTTTTAGAAAAATATTAAATGGTCTAAAGTCTATTTAGGCTAAGTTAAGCTCAAAAACTCAACTCTTTTTAAAATATTAAATATTTTAAAGTCCAATTAGGACAAGTCAAGCCCAAAAACCCAACTCTTTGAACGTTTGGATGAGGTAAAGATAAAAATGCTTTATTTATAGGAACCTTCCTCCAACTTTTTTTTCACTTTTAATTTATAGGAATATTGAGCTTAATTTTATCCAATTGAACTTTGAACTATTTATCTTAAATATCATTTATTATGAAATAAATATTTTGTTAAAGAATTATTTTTATTTAGTTAATGTTCGAGCTTCGAGTCAGGAAAGTTGTGGAGCCCGAGTCCAAGCTTGGCTCGAAGCCTAATTGAAGCTTGGGTAATTCAAACTAAACCCATTGATTTCACATCAGGCTACATCCAGTATATTTTCCATCTTTAGCTAGGGTCAGTAGGTCTTATGAAAAGGACGAGGAAGAGAACTTTTTAGGTAAAAGGTAGTCTTCATATAAAGGGAAATTAGAAAATTTTAGTGGTTTTATAAGGCAGAGATGGCTCCTGAGGCTATGTTGTGGCAAAGGTAAAGGGCAATCCAGTGAATAGAGATAGTGCAAAAGTTTAATACAACCCCACTATTTCAAAAAATTCGATCACAAAGAGGCTGATTGTTGGGTTAAACAAAGAGATGAGCAAAAGTAAGGAAATTCTAAAGAGAAAGTCTGAGAGGAGAGTATTATATTTGTGGCTCATCCTCCCATTGTTGATGCTTCTGGTAGAGTATGGATTACAGATAATGGATGCAAAAAATTAAGTTCATCTTGAAGATAACAAGCTAATGCAAGTGGAAAGAAAAGGTGCAATTGTTATCAAAGCCTCTCAGGAAAATTTAAACTCTTCGATGATGTGCAACATGTTCCTAATTTAACTCATAATATGTTAAGTGTTAGGCAGGATGGATGGTAGTTACTCTATTATGTTTGATGATGATTGCCATTATAAGAAATTAGGTCAAAAAAATAGTTAGTATTCCTACAACATAAAATAGAATGCTTCCTTTTGAGGTCTTTGGTGTGAAAAAATGTGCCTTAGTTATTAGAACTAGTGATATAAAATTATGGAATTTGCGTCATGAGCATTTGAATATAAATAGGTTTAAACTGTTTAGTTAAAAAATAAGGTTGTTGGGTTGCCTAAAATTGACACACTTGATTTCTATAAAGAATGTATTTATGGAAGCAAAATATAAATTCATTTCTTGTAAATAAGTATTGGAGAGTGCTTCTCTTGAATTAGTTCATGCTAATATTTATGGCTCGATGAATGATGAATCCTTTAATGGAAATTGATTTTTTTTTACAAATAATTACAGCTAAATGAGTTAGGTTTGAAATTCAAATATGAAACTGTTAAGAATTTCAAGAAATCCAGAGTGCTAGTAGAGAAGCAAAGTGAGTATTTTATGGAAACAAATCCTCTGTTCCATTATCCCTGTGCTAATCTTGTGCTACCCATTTTCATCCACATATTTCATTAATTTATTGTGAAATGTATAAATGGAAGTGAGTAGAACAGGGTTGGCACTAGGCCAGTGGAACAAAGGATCTCCCCGTGTGTTTTATAAAGGTCCTTCGTTAAAATAAAGGTGGTGAATTTATCTATAAAGAATTGGACACTTTTTGTGGGAAAAATGACATTGCCATAAACATGACAACTAGCCATAAGCATGACAACAAACAATCCTTCAAAGCAGTTTTGGGTTGAATGTGTGGCAACAGTAGTGCATCTATTCAACATCTCACTAATAAAGGTAATCCTATAAGTGATAAAGTGATTATTAGCATAGTCGTTCGGTTCAATGAAAAATAAAAGTGAATCTAGAACAACAGAACTAAAATCATGAAACTCCTATAAAAAACCAGCAAGCGCAATTGTTGGTTTTGGAGGTAGTGTCTCGTCATCTATTCAATCAACTCCAGGCAACATTTTTTCTTCATTAGCAAGCTCTTCCGGAGAAACTCCTCCAAAGAAATGTCATTCCTTGAGTGCATTTTTTCCTGACACGTTTCTGACACCAGTTCTTACGTTGAAATTGTAGAAAGTCAAGTGCAGTAGGATGCAATAAAAGAAGAGATATTGATTTTGGAGAAATCAAACTTAAGAGTTGGTTGATCCACTAGAATTCAAGAGTATCGTTAAGCTAAAATGGGTGTTTAGAATGAAGTATCATGCTAATAGTTCAGAAGCATGAAGCTCGATTGGTCACTATTCACTAAAGAATACTCGCAGTAGCAAGGTGTGAACTTTCATGAAATATTTTCTTTGATGGCTCGTTTTAAGATAGGGAGAATTTTGAGACATTTTTGCTCCTAAGGATAATTTTGTTAATTTTTCATTTAGTGGACAGTTATTAATTGTAATTTAGTTTTTAAATAAATTATCGATTAAGTTACGTAATTTGGTCCAGATAAAGATAATAAAAGTGACTTAATAAATGATTTAAATCATTGGGTCGAAGTTCGGGTAAAAAATAGAACCAGATTAGTATGAACTTGGTCCATATCGACCTTGTGATGGGAAAGCCCGATGTAGAAATTATATAAATAGGTTATGGTTTCCTGCAGTTGCTCATATCAATCACGAGTATAAGGAATCTCTGACTCATTAAGAGAGCTCGTGTTTTGAGAAAACTATAGAAAGACCTAGTTTGTATCTCAAAAATCGTTTCCCATAAAGACGGAGGTGGATTCACGCTCAATTCAGCTTCGAAAAGCTCAGTTGAAATTTCAGAATTAAAAATCAGATACTTCCATATTTTTCTGTTTTTGGCCTTTTCGCGTTTGATCCGGAATATGTGAGTATAGACTGGTCACATATTGCAGATTTTTCTAACCTTATATGTACAATTAGAATGGCCAATGTACCGGTTTGACAATAAATATGCCTTTTGAATGATGACAATACGTTTTTCTACACGAGCTTTGAACGCTTTAGTCACGCTAATTTAGGTGGTTCACTTATTCTTATCTCACAGATGCATATACAATTCAATCACATTCTCTCAATTACTTCTAAGACTTTGCTTTATAATATGATGCAAACGTCATTTTCATATCGACTCGAATATGCTCATCCAAAGCTCATCAATACTTCCACCATTGGTACACCTTGGACTGATCCAGTTTCTTTTCTTCCTTGTCAAATTGTCCCCTCATGTTTAGCCATGCCGTCCCGTGATAAATTACAGTTGGCCCATTGTTCTGCATTGTCCTGTTCAAGGAGGCCCGACTCAGGGGGCATTTTGGTTTTTCCATCAACTACACAAACATTGAGAAGGACACGAATAAAGTTGAGTGAAGAAATGAAGAGCTTGAGTTGGTGACTACACCGCAATCCCCACTTTAAAAAAGTGAAAGGCGCAGATACTGATGAGTACTTATTATATTTTACGAGCAATAGAGAAGACAGATGATTACAATATCTCAGCACTGAGCCTGGTGGATCTAGAAGGAGGGGAATATAAATTTCGACATACTGAGTCGTTGAAAGTGAGTTTTGTTGCTCCTTTTATAATTATAACATCGTAAGTTCAACTTAAGTTTCTTTACTGGTTGTTGGTGTCTTTGGTTGGGCGGAACCAGAAGATAAGAAATAAGAAATTCATGGCAATTGGGAGACTTAGTTAAAGTAACTTCAAAGACTGTTGAAATGCTTTAGGAAAACAAACGTCATCTTCAACTCTAAGCAGTTAAGCAATAGGTAAATTACACGATAGTCTTATTCAATCTTAGTGTTTTTCAATTTTGGAAAGAGAGAGGTGTAACTATTCTCTTGTCCTTATCCCTAATATTATTTTATATTTTATTACTAAGTTGGCACTCATTACACTTTGACATTGTACATACAAAACTAGAAAAAGATGCCATATAATAGTAAGAAAGGAAAAGGATCGATCCTTATTATTACCCAGTTCACATCACCGTCGATCATAGTCCGAGCTTTCATGATTTTGAATTTCTACTGAAAACGTGGTAAGCTGTTCCAATCCTCCTTTTCAGATACATTTTCAGGTGCGCCGGGAAATAGGTTTAGATAAAGCGTTGGTTGAGGCTGGGAGGGCTACAGACGACACTTGTATAGTTGTAAACTTGTAGACTTAAGTTGGCTACCGAACTGAAACTGAGAAGACAAACGACAAACTTCCATAATTTCAAGCACCCAACTTACGACTCCCGAAACGGTTTGGAACTGGTGGATTGATTTGCAGATAGAATCCAATGCCAAGGATGATGAACTGAGACCAAGCAATTAGCTTTGGTGGGTCTGGTTTTGTGAGTGTAATGACTCTCAAAGGGATCAACGTGGCTAATCTTAAATCAATCAGGACGAGATATCGTCTGAAACATGAGCCAAGTGGAGCAAGCCGTAATTACTAAAGCGACACACAAACCCAACTGGGCAGTTGTACGGTAGGGTGGGCCAACCGTAGCCAACCATTGAGAATCTAATGCCTTTCCATTTGTCAAGCGTCGAACCACACGCAGAGAGTCACTTTTTTTTCTAGCCGTTTAGATCTACTCATATCTAAAAAAAAGGGCAGTTTTACCCGAAACAGAATATCACCAAAAGCAAGCTGGATAATTTATATTCGCAGGTTGAATTAGATGGCCCAAACTCTGGCTCCGGCGGCGTATTACATCAGCAGTACCTGATTCTGTGGAAAAGCTTCTTGTTTGCTTGGAACTTTTATGACTTGGAGCTTGGAGTTTCTCCTTACATTCCGGTACTAAGAGAAGAAACCGAAAACCCCACCACAAAACACCCAGCTCTCTTAAATTTAACATTAAACAACTCGAACTCGAAGCCACTTTCGCAAGCCAACTCCTTTTTCCTGTAAGGTACATCTATCTTTACCTCAAGTCCCTTTTACTTATCTTTCTTTCCCTTCTTTTGCCTCACCATGTACCAAAGTAAGTGAATAAGAAGCACTTTGGGTTTTAAACAATTCCGATTTTCGAGAAAGATGGCAGCTTGGAGATCTTCGTCGACCCAAGAGAAAGAAGATCAAGCACAGCCCTTAATTCCAGGCTTATCTAATGATGTCGCTGAGCTTTGTCTCCTTCGCCTGCCATATCCATATCAAGCCTTGGTACGTTCAGTTTCTTCTTCTTGGAACAGAGCCATAAAAGACCCTACCTTCGTCCTCTCCAAACGATCTCTTTCCCTATCTCGGCCTCATCTTTTCGTGTTTGCGTTCCATAAAGCTACAGCCAGGATTCAGTGGCAATCGCTGGACCTGGGATCCGGCCGTTGGTTTGTATTACCTCCTATGCCTTGCCCAAAGGCAGTGTGCCCTCCGGGTTTTGCATGCACCTCACTGCCATGTCACGGGAAGCTCTTTGTTTTGGGGGGTATGCGATCAGACACAGAAATCTCAATGAACACTACGTTTGTTTATCGTACATCGACAAATCAATGGTCCATAGCGTCTCCAATGATGACCCCAAGATCGTTCTTCGCCGCGGGAAATGTTAACGGTAGGATAATTGCGGTGGGAGGCAGTGGACCTGGCATCAGCGATTCAATCACAGCCGTCGAATGTTACTCCCCGGAAAATGACACGTGGACCCCAGCTGCTAAAATGCACATGGCATTAGCGAGGTACGATTCGGCTGTGGTAGGCAACAGAATGTATGTAACCGAGGGGTGGACGTGGCCGTTCATGTTCTCACCAAGAGCGGTCTTGTACGACCCAGAAACCGACACGTGGCAGGTGATGAGAGATGGGATGAGGGAAGGGTGGACTGGATTGAGCGTAGTACTGGACGGCAGACTGTTTGTGATATCGGAACATGGCGACTGTCCGATGAAGGTTTATGTGCAGGATAAAGACACGTGGCTGTACGTGGGTGGGGGGAGATTCCCCCGTGAGGCAATGAAAAGGCCATTCGCGGTGAGTGGAGTGGAAGGGAAAGTGTACGTCGTGTCGTGTGGACTGAATGTGGCGGTAGGAAAAGTTAAGGAGACGGACAAATGGGAATTCAATGTTGAATGGGAAATGCTGACTGCTCCAAAAGCATTTCATGACTTTTCCCCTTCTACTTGTCAGGTGCTTTACGCCTAAAATCATCGAATCTTTTTGGATTGTAGTTGTGTATCCTAATATTTGTGTACTTCAAATTAAAACCTTGCAATGCAACAAGGTGGAGTTGCTTGTGTCTGTTATGACATACTATGTCTTTGTTTAACTTGGTTTTGTTAGTTCCAACTTCCAACTACAGCAATAGAAAACTACTTCTTTTGGGTTATTGGTATATGCAATTATTGGTATGACTTTGGCTGGCCAATCCCAATCCTCTTTGTCTTCTGTTCAATCAAGCTGGAATAGCCTTTCTCTTCAGCTCATACGGTCACAGCAGAACAGATTCTCACCATAGTCAGTCAGAACAGATTCTCAGTTTTCTTGTTACTGCTGAGCTCACCAAAGAAGCAAACTTGGCAAGTTCCTTTTCGCTACGTCCAAAAGGGAATAATTTCACGTGCCAAGGCGTGAGATTGGAAGATAACTTGAGGCGGAAAACATGTTACTAAATGTGAAATGTAAGCCTCGTTTGACCTTTACCTAACACAAGGATCTGCTTAACCAACCTTGCACTCTTCACCCAGGAACAGTCTTGCTAGTTAATGGCTCACCAGAATCAGGTTGCTGGTGGAAGATGTCCACTAGGGGATACCTGAGAGTCACTTGACCGTCACAACAACTCTCATAGACATTTATGAGCCATTTTACATTGTTAGTGGGTCCTCAAATTTGATTCCTCGGGACTGTTCTAACCAACCCTACCAGTAGACACTAGTCATTACTCAGTATAGTTCCCTGTCCTCCTGCTGTGGTGCCTTTCAAATCTTCTATTTCATATTCTATTCTAACTGAAAATTCTAACTAATATGTTTAAAATTTAAAATTTTCAATTAATATTATATTATTATAAAATTAGATAAAAATTGAATAAAATTAACAATTTTAAAATATGATTAAAAGAAAATGCTTAATTATCAAAAAATTTGATGTTTAATTAAAAAAATTTATTAAATAAAAATAAAATAATTTTTTAGTTTATAAGAACTTGTAATTAATAAAAATTAACAGATTAATTAATAAATAGATCTTTTAAAAAATAAAAGTTATTAAAATAAATTAAATAGAAAAATTAAAACTAAACTGAAAAGATAAATAATTTAAATTTTTTATAATTAAAGTGATTGAATCAGTTAAATTTTTTATTATTGAAAAAAAACTTGATTTGAGACATTTTGAAATGATTCTTCTTTCATGCAATTAAGATGATCTTTAGCTCGTTAGGATGATTTTGACGGTGTAATTAAAGTTCCTCTTCTTCTTCTTCTTCACTCCCTTACTCTTACCACAACAACAATAAAAAGTTGTTACTTTGTCTCCCTTTTTCAAGGTATTCCATAAGTAATATGATAATTGCCTACCCTGAAAGTCTTATTAAGGATATCAATGGATCGGATCGGAGACAGGCCCGTGGCCCGCGCACGCTGAAATAGGCTCCGGGCCAATCCCGACTCGTTTATATTTTTTAATTTTAAAAAATATAAAACGGCATTGTTTTAAACAAAATGACGTTTTATTTAAAATGACACCTACCCATAACCCGTCAAATTTAAGCCAAAAATTAGACGGACTAGGAAGTTCGCGTCGAAATTATCATTCCTAAATCTTAGCTCATGTGGGTTGGGGAAGGCTAGCGGACGACTACTGAAGAAAACTAAGACAGTAGGTGCTACACCTCTGACGACTATGCTCCGAGAGGGAAAAATAGCCCACCAAAGTGAAGCAAGCATCTTACTTTTTCATTAAATACGTATAATGTGACTTGCCATGTTAGCTTTGTTAACAGATAAATGAATATCGGAGTATATTTAAGAAAAATTAAAAGTTCAAGGACTATAATTAAAAAATTAAGAAAAGTTTACGTATTTTTTTAATTAACCCATTTAATATTTTGGAGTAAAAAAAGAAAGAAAGAGAAAACTCAAAAGCCCAAAATTAAACTGAATATTCGTCCTGAGTTCCTGTTTGCTTCGCTAGTAATCTCGAAAGGGTTAGATCTTCGGATCCAAATTCCAAGATAAAGAACAAATTCATTTGGCTACTGATCTCGTTTTTGTATAATCCATTGAAGTTTGCAAATAGTCTCGGGTTTCTTCATCCAATTCCGCACAACTCATTCTCTTCTCCTCCGATCTGATCGCTGTAAGGTTCGTTTTCTCGCTGACCCTGTTGCCTAATTTGCTCCCATCTTTTAGTAAGGTGTTAAATTATCTAGACGGCCAAACGGACGGTTTACTGTTTTGGATTGCGTGGCGTTTAGATTCGTGTTCTCAAGTGTGGTGTTTCTATGAGCAGACATTGCCATGCCTTTTGAGGAAAATTGAAGGTTTTAGACAATGACTCTGACTTTTAGCCTCAGATCTGGTTTGATTGCTTAATTTCTATGTGAACTTTTTGCTGCTAATTGGTCTCTTGTTTCTTTTCAACTGGTAGTATTGAGAGTGATGTGAATCATGTACGCTCTGCGCAAGATCTTTACAATGCTAGATGTGGTTAATTATGTTTCTAGCTTAAGTGATAGGATTGTTTGTCTAGATTTCTGGGAGCTACAGTTACGGATGGTGTTGGGATACAAACCGGCAAGTTTTTAGTGTTTCTTCTTTTTACCTACGTGGTTGAATTGTATTTAAGTCTTGCTCTTCTTGCATTCTTTTGCCAAGGTTTGGAGGACAATCTGTCTGTGAAGTTATGATTTCCTTGTTTACCTTTTAAATACATTTGCTTTCTTCTTATTTTACATGCATTCCTCGTGTTTTTATGTTCTTCTTCCTGGTACCTCTTTTATCATGTTCGCTCATGGGGTTCTGTAAATGAGTTGGGACAGTTGTCTGTTTCTTTTAACCTCCGTTCATTGCATTACCAGAACATAAACAGGAGATGGAGAAGTCTTGTACACTGCTTATTCACTTTGATAAAGGAACGCCAGCAATGGCAAATGAGATTAAGGAAGCACTTGAAGGCAATGATGTGCCAGCAAAGATCGATGCAATGAAGAAAGCAATCAGTCTTTTGCTGAATGGTGAAACTTTGCCCCAGCTTTTCATTATGATTGTTAGATATGTTTTGCCTTCTGAGGATCACACAATCCAAAAGCTCTTGCTTCTTTATTTGGAGATCATTGAAAAAACTGATGCCAAGGGTAAGGTGTTGCCGGAAATGATCTTGATATGCCAAAATTTGAGGAACAACCTTCAACACCCAAATGAATACATACGTGGGGTAACACTGAGATTTCTTTGCCGCTTGAATGAGACAGAAATAATTGAGCCTCTGATTCCTTCAGTTTTACAAAATTTGGAGCATCGTCATCCTTATATCAGGAGGAATGCTATTTTGGCTGTGATGTCCATCTATAAGCTTCCCCAGGGTGAGCAGCTTTTGGTTGATGCACCTGAAATGATTGAGAAGCTTCTTTCAACCGAGCAAGATCAATCAGCAAAAAGAAATGCTTTCCTCATGCTGTTTAATTGTGCACAAGATCGAGCTATCAATTACCTCTTAACACATGTTGATAGGATCTCTGATTGGGGTGAATTGCTTCAGTTGGTTGTGTTGGAGTTGATTCGAAAAGTCTGTAGGACTAATCGTGGGGAGAAGGGGAAGTACATTAAGATCATTATATCTCTGTTGAATGCCCCTTCAAGTGCAGTAATTTATGAATGTGCTGGCACACTTGTTTCTTTATCTTCTGCACCTACTGCTATAAGAGCTGCTGCCAATACCTATGGTCAGCTTCTTCTTTCTCAGAGTGATAACAATGTGAAGCTTATTGTTCTTGACAGGCTAATTGAGCTTAAGTCATCCCATAGAGATATTATGGTTGATATGGTCATGGATGTTCTTAGGGCACTTTCAAGCCCAAATCTTGACATTCGGAGGAAGACGCTTGATATTGTTCTTGACTTGATCACCCCACGGAACATCAATGAGGTTGTTCTTATGTTGAAAAAGGAAGTTGTTAAAACTCAGTCTGGAGAGCTTGAGAAGAATGGTGAGTACAGACAAATGCTTATTCAAGCCATCCATTCTTGTGCTATTAAGTTCCCAGAGGTGGCTAGCACAGTTGTTCATCTGTTGATGGATTTCCTTGGAGACGGCAATGTTGCTTCTGCTATAGATGTGGTTATTTTTGTTCGAGAGATAATTGAAACCAATCCTAAACTTAGAGTCTCAATAATAACAAGGCTATTGGATACTTTCTACCAGATACGAGCTGCAAGGGTTTGCTCTTGTGCTCTGTGGATCATTGGAGAGTACTGCTTGTCCCTTTCTGAAGTCGAGAGTGGCATAGCAACCATTACGCAGTGCCTTGGAGAGTTACCATTTTTCTCAGTTTCAGAAGAACCTGAAGTGACTGACACTTCTAAGAAGCCTCAGCCGGTTAGTTCCAATCAAGTCTCTTCAAGAAGACCTGCTATCCTTGCAGATGGGACTTATGCAACGCAGAGTGCTGCCTCTGAAACTGCTTTCTCACCGCCTACTCTTGTTCAGGGATCACTGGCTGCTGGAAATCTGAGATCCCTTCTTCTCACTGGTGATTTTTTCCTTGGAGCTGTCATCGCCTGCACCCTGACAAAGCTTGTTCTGAGATTGGAAGAGGTGCAGACTTCTAAGGTTGAAGTGAATAAAGCATCCACACAGGTTTTGTTGATTATGGTTTCTATGCTACAACTTGGACAATCTCCAGTTCTGCAACACCCAATTGATAGTGATTCTTATGATAGAATTGTCCTTTGCATAAGATTGCTGTGCAATACTGGTGATGATATTAGGAAAATATGGTTGCAATCTTGCCGCCAGAGTTTCGTAAACATGCTCTCAGAGAAACAGTTGAGGGAAACTGAGGAGCAAAAGGCAAAGGCCCAAGTTTCTCATGCACAGCCAGATGATCTCATTGACTTCTATCATTTGAAGAGCAGGAAGGTAAGGCTGGTTTGCTAAGTTGGCATTGATATTTGGATTGCTGGTAGCTCAGGGTCTTCTGGTATCATGCGCCTGTCAAGTCAATCTTATGGTAGTGTGCATTTGAAGTTAGGTTGTTATATAAATTTTAAGATAATTTTTGAATCTTCTGCCCATATTTCAGATGGTTTTTTTGGATTCCTTTTTGGTACTATGCAATAATTTTGGTGGTTTCATATTAAGATGTCAAACATCATCTGATTTCCAGGGTATGAGCCAGCTGGAGTTAGAAGATGAAGTTCAAGATGATCTAAAGCGTGCTACTGGAGAGTTCATTAAGGATGGGGATGATGCAAATAAGCTAAATCGCATTCTTCAACTCACTGGTTTTAGTGACCCTGTTTATGCCGAAGCATATGTCACTGTTCATCACTATGACATTGTACTTGATGTTACAGTTATCAACAGGACAAAGGAAACTCTTCAGAACTTATGTTTGGAATTGGCAACCATGGGTGACCTTAAACTTGTTGAACGGCCACAAAATTATACTCTAGCTCCAGAATCAAGCAAGCAAATAAAGGCCAACATCAAGGTGTCCTCAACTGAGACTGGTGTTATTTTTGGAAACATCGTATATGAGACATCGAATGTACTTGAGCGAACTGTCGTAGTCCTCAATGATATACACATTGATATTATGGACTACATTTCTCCAGCAGTTTGTACAGATGCAGCTTTCAGGACAATGTGGGCAGAGTTTGAATGGGAAAACAAGGTACTTTGTCCTTTGGATTTTAAGAATTTTCTGTTCTTTTCCATGTGGTTATTTTCATTGATAGATAGTTTCAGTTACATTTCAAGTCAACATACTGTTATGTCTTTTGCAATATGTGCCATATTGTCAAATTGGAAAATTTGAGCAGGTTGAGAATTTTTATAACAGAGGTATAATCCTGTTGTAATTGGTAGATATTAGCACGACTCATGATGCACGATTGACTCATTTGTATAACTGTGTTTCAGGTTGCTGTCAACACGACGATCCAGGATGAGAAAGACTTCCTTGACCACATTATCAATTCGACCAATATGAAGTGCCTCACTGCGCCGTAAGTTTTTATCAGCTTCCTGTGACACATTAGTTGCTAGTCACTTTTATTTTCTAGATATTCATCCTATTCCTTGACTTGTCTAGAGAAGCACTTGGGTATTTGATCCAATACCTTTCTTGTTTGTTGTGTCAGGTCTGCATTAGGTGGTGAGTGTGGATTTCTAGCAGCTAACTTGTATGCGAAGAGTGTGTTTGGAGAGGATGCCTTGGTAAATGTAAGCATCGAGAAACAGGCAGATGGGAAGCTCAGTGGATACATTAGGATAAGGAGCAAGACCCAGGGAATAGCACTCAGCCTCGGAGATAAGATTACCCTAAAACAGAAGGGAGGTATTTGATGCAGAAATATCAGCATTGTTCTCTCCAATTTTACCGGTACTCAATGGTTCCAATTACTTTTGTCATTTCATCATTTGAATATTCAATCCAACTACTATTTAGAAGTTGCAAGCTTTTCCACATAACCTTCATCCCCTTTTTTTTTTTTTTTACCGTTGGAAGGTACTTAGCATCGGAGCTCAAAGGTTGTTAGTGGCATTTTTGTTCCCGAGGTACCTACTACATAGGGAGAAGAAAAGAGGCTTCGCGTTTATTGTACTTTTTGATCAAATTTCTACAGTTAGTAACGGTTGATGAACAGTGACAAAATTACAGACTTCTTCCTGTCAATGTTAATAACAAGATTTTCCCCATATTTTTTCCCATAGCAGTGGAATTTAATCTTGACCTTGTAGGTGACTATGTTATATGTATTAGAGATAATATTTGGAATTCTTTTTACTTGACTCTTTCATTGTCAGACAGTTCTGCTGGAACACTTTTCACATTTTTATTTTTGAATACTCACAAAGTATTGTAGACATAGGAATTGTCTGTTTAGCTGTAATTCACCAGGTTTCAGGTACTGTCATACCCTTCAAAATCAATTGCCTCTTCAATTCTTAAATAACATACAGTATCTGGTGCCAGTGGCAGGCGAACTCAAATCAGGAAATGGTACCAACAAACAATCAACCAAAAACTTTGATGAAAATTGTTAATGGTCCAATCGCATTGCTCCCCCTCTACTTCATAGAAAAACAACAAACCCCATCATATCCTTCATCCAACACTGATACGTGAAGATAAGGAGTGGGTCACTTCATTTCACTTGCAAAGTTTCAATCTTTTGAAAAACAAGGAGACAGTGGACTTTGGATAGGGCTTGGTGGCAAGGCAAGTCGGTATGTTCTCGGGCTGTTCAACCCACAGTTTATGAGCTATTCCTGAAGCTGTCAGCTTCTCTGACAATTTCACCATCTGCGCTTCCCCTTTCACCTCTAGAGTCACCTGGAAAGTTCCTCCAGCTCAAATCATTGATAACCCAAAAAACCCTAAAATCTCAGAAACCAAAAAGAAAAGAGTCAAGAAGTAAGACGCCCAATATTCTAGCTTACCTTGTGCATTGAATCGATGTTTTGAGGGCTACAGTAGTGGAGGGTGTGAGGATCGTCCTTGTAGGCCCAGATTGCGGCTACCGACGCGTGACACCCCTGCGTCACCACGCTACCCATTGGCCACGTGTCTATTAGGTCTCGTCGCAACACTACGTACTGCACCACCACTTCATCGGAGCTATTACCCTTCGCGACGTCGTTTGCTGGATCTGTGACCTCCTTTGCTGTTTCCGACTCGAAGCTTGTCTGACTCATTGAGTCTTTAGGTTTTATGATCCGGGTCAGTGCCCGGGTGGAGACTCGGAAACAGGGTGGAGAGGAGAGACCGATCGCCCTAATTGAAGGTGTAAGGTGGGAAAGAGAAGTTGCGAAACGATACGGTAACAGGAGAGTGGCCATTTTAGATGATCACAGGAGTGACACGTAAGTATACCAAATTAGGTTTAGATGCAAGGGCTTTTGTGGCCCAATATCTGTGTCCTCTTCTTAGACCCAATAGACAAAAAGTTCCAAAGGAATATGAATTATCATTTAGGCATGTAATATTAAATATGCAATACAAATTGTTTTATTAAAAAGTATTAATTAAACAAAAATTTTATTTAATTTTGATGATACAATGATAATAAAAAAATTTTAAATAGAAAGATAAAGTTCAAGAGATTTTCGATTCAATATGAGTAATGGTATAATAAGAAGATGGATGTTACGATAAACAATTAAAAAACTCAACTGGTTTAACTGATTTAACCGTAAAATGTTAGAATTGCCTAACTTTTTAGTTTGATTTGTAATTTTTCTGTTTGATTTATTTTAATAATTTTTATTATTAAAAATTGATTAAGTAATTACTTAATCAGTTAATTTTTATAAAATAATTTGTTATTATAAACTAAAATAAATCAATTAATTTTTATCTAACAATTTTTTAAATTAAACTTCAAACTTTCGTTGGGTAAGCATAATCTTTTTTTATCATATTTAAAATTCTTTAAATTTATTCAATATTTAATCGATTTTACAATGACCTAATATTAGTTGAATCATTTAAGTCTTAAATTTATTAACTTATTAGTTTATCTTTCGATTTGATTTTTAAACTATATAGATTACCGGATGCCGACATCAATTAAAATAAGGAATGGTTTAGGTGTACATAATCCAATTAAAAGGGGATAGAGCCTTTGGTGAAAGAAAATAATAATTTCTTTGACGAAAAACGTAATTCACGAGTTCTGCCCGTAGCTTTCCAAACATCTCTATGTAACAATCCACCGTCTAAGGCTGTATTTGAATCTGCAGTATGGTAGAAATAAGTACTTATGTATCGCAGTTTTTAAACGCAGTCATACGTTTAAATCTGCGGTAAACAAATAGAGGTTGGAGAAAAGTGCGGTGTTATCGCAAAGATCAATAAGTAGAAAAAAGGTTGTGGTAGGAAACTACTTCTGCGATAGAAATTTTACTTTCCATTGATAACTTTCACTACAAGTATTATTTTTCATTATACTCTAATATGACTAATAATATTTTTATGAAATATTTTATTTACTAAATTTATTTTATTTATATTTTTCTTATTTTATTTTAATATGTTATTATTTATAATTTTAAATTTATATGACTAATAATATATTTTTAAATTATTTATTAAACAATTAATAGTTTATTAAATCAATAGTGATTTTATCTCTTTTCAGCAACCGCTTGCCAAACACCTATTTTTATGTTTTAGCAGTTACCAAAAGAGCAATCCCAAATACATAAGTACTTATTGAGAATAAGTACTTATTATTTCAGCAGGTTGTCAACCGTATTAAATTAAAATAAGAAAATATAAATAAAATAAATTTAGTAAATAAAATATTTCATAAAAATATATTATTAGTCATATTAATTAAAAGTATAATAAAAATAATACTTGTAGTGAAGATTATTAATGGAAAGTAAAATTTCTACCGCAGAAGCAGTTTCCTACCGTAACCCTCTTTCTACTTGTTGATTTCTGCGGTGGCACCACACTTTTCTCTAACCTCCGGTTGTTTACTGCAAATCCAAATATATTACTACGTTTAAAAACTGCGGTAAATAAGTACTTATCCCTACCGCATCGCAGATCCAAACACAGCTTAAGCTTTAGTGTCATTCATGGTCTTCTTTTTGAGTTCATTACTAATTATTATCAATCATCTTTTCTTTGTTTTATCTATTTCCTATAGTAGCCATAAAACATGTATATATTATACTATTTATGTTCTTTTCTTTTCTTTTTCTTATAACTAGAAAAATGAGTAACCAATATAATGTTCAAATTTAACTTTCTCGGGTTGTAAAAGATATTATAAATGTTTGGTAAAAGTAAGAGAACATATTCAGCGTAAAGATCTCTTGCTCTATTTAAGATTGATGAAAATAATCTGATTCAATAAAAAAGTAGTGAGTTTAATTTAAATTGATCAAATTTTGTGTTTTAAATCGATTTTGAATATTCTTTAAATTCGAATTTTAATAAGGTTCATACTTCAGGACTAACCAGACATGAATTCTAAAGTTCTATTTGTAGAGAATAAAGACAAAGAATTTTGATAAAACTCTTGTGCATTATCATTCATGCTATGGGGTTTATATACAAGATTTACAATGAAAAAGGTACATGTAACAAACTTCTAACAAACTACTGACAAACGAAAGAAGATAGAAGAAACAAGAATGGCGTGTGAATTTACAGGTTGGACTAATGAATGTGTACATTGTTGCTGCGGAAATTGTCTTTGGATCTTCTGTGGCTTATTTGCGTTGAGCTGTTTGTTGGGCCTTCAATTTTTTATTTGTTTGTAAACCCGTTGTGAACCTTGGATTCTACAGCTGGATTCTACAGCCCCTCCTCAAGTTACAAGGTGAGTAACCCCAACTTGACAAGAATAGCAGAGTGTGTGTGCCTTGGGAGAGCTTTGGTGAAGGCATCTCCTAATTGATACCTGGAAGATAGGTGTGTTGTTTGAATGAATCCATCACAAACGACATTGCAAACTAAATGTCAGTCAATGTCGAGATGCTTAGTGCGTTCTTGAAAGACGGGATTGGTGGAAATGTGCACAAAAGCCATATTATCACATCGAAGAGGAATGGGAAGTGAAAAAATGACCTGTAGGTCTCGAAGAATGAAGCTAGGCCATTTGATTTCACAAAAGGTACTGGCCATGCTTCTATGTTCAGCTTCTGCTGATAATTTGCTCATTGTTGGCTGCTTCTTGGTCTTCCATGAGATCAAGGATGAACCAAAAAATATGTAGACTCCAGTTAAAGACTTCCCTGTGAATTTGCAGTCTGCTTAGTCAATGTCGGAGAAAGCATGGAGGGAAGGAGTAGCCATGACTAAAGAGACCAGTGCTTTTGGTATGGTCCCGATAAGTATCGTAAGACATATAATAGGGCTTTCCAATGAGAATCACGGGGTGTAGCAGTGAACTGACTAAGCTGTTGAGTGGCGAAAGCAATATCAGGATGAGTGAAATTCAAATACAAGAGTTAACCAACAATCCGTCTATATTTCTCAGGATCAATCAACAAGGGGCCATCATCAATGTCAAGTTTGGCACCCTGAACCATGGGAGTATCGACATGTTTCAATTCTGTCAATCCTATGTCAGCTAGAATGTTATGCATATATTTATGTTGAGATAATAACATCCCGTTCTGTGACCTAGCAATCTCAACTCCAACAAAATACTTAGCATGACCCATATCTTTAATCGTAAATGCACGATTCAAGAAATGCTTAACATCACAGATCGATTCTTCAGAAGGACTTGTAATTAACACATCATCGACGTAAATAACCAAAGCCATGAAGTGATCATTGGTACCTTTTGTAAAGAGACAGTGGTCTGATTCCTTCTGAGTGAAACCAAAATTCATTAGAGTCAAAGTGATCTCCTTGTTCCACTACCTCCTTGCCTGTTTGAGGCTATAAAGTGATTTTTGTAATCATAGAACCTCCCTTAGTTGGGTTTTAGTATACCCTTATGGTGGAACGATGTAGATTCCTTCTTCGATGTGCCCGTGTAAATATGCGTTATTGATGTCGCAGTGATGAACAGGCTATGTGTTTGCTACGGCTATCGCAAGTAAGGTTCGAATGGCTGTGATTTTGGCAACCAGTGAGAATACGTTGAAGTAGTCAACCCCTATGGTTTGCTTGAAACCTTTGACCACAAGTTATGCTTTTTGTCGATCAACCGATCCATCTGGTTTACGCTTTATTTTGTATATCCACTTCGTTGTCAATGGTTTCTTCCCTACTGGCAAAATAGCTGTAACCCAAGCCTCATTATTTTCTAGAGCTTTGATCTCTACCTGTATTGGCTCAATCCATAATGGGTCATGTTTAGCAGTTTCGTATGAAAATGGTTCATGGTCAGTGGATAGATTGGCTAAAAAAGTGGTGTGGTGATTGGAGAATTTTAATGTGGCTGTATCTGTGAACTGATCCATTGTGGTAGCGACACAAGACATATTTGGCAGGTTAGTGACATAATCGTCGAGGTAAGAAGGTTTTTTTCTTTGTCTGATACTGAATCTAGTGGGAAGGAGTGGTGGTTGAGGGTGGGTTAGCAACGACAGTGAAGGGGAAGATGAAGGGGATTCTTGATTTAGGATTATGGGTGTTGTTGTTGGATCGGGTATGGCGGAGTAGGGTAGGTCTAAGTGTGGTATAGTTCGACCTTGTGATGTTTTTGGGTTAAAAGAAATGTGTGGACTTTGAGGTTCAAAAATAGGCCTATCTTTTTGTGGTATTTCTGATTCTTTGTAAAAGAATAAATGTTTATGAAAAATAACATCCATACTAAAAATTATTTATTGCGTATCAATTACGAATAGTTTATAAGCTTTTCTGTCGAACACGTATCCAAGTAGTAAACACTTTATGGCCCTAGGTTCTAATTTTTCTTGATGGGGTTTTGTGTTTGTTACATGACATAAACATCCAAAAGTCCTAAAATGATCATAATTGGGTGGTTTAAGATATAACTTTTCATATGGTGTTTCCCAAGATAAGATTTTGGTAGGTAGTTGATTTATGATGTGAGTTGCGGTTAAGATAGCATCCCCCAAAACTTTTTTGGTAAGTTGGCTTTAAACATAAGGGCTTGAGTTATTTGAAGTGGGTGTTTATGCTTACGTTCTACGACACCGTTTTGTTGAGTTGTATGAACACATGTTTTTTAATGGATAATTCCCTTTGACTCAAAGAATTGTTTATTGGAAGTATTAACAAACTCATTTCCATTATTCGTTCATATTTTTATGATTCTTTGGCTAAATTGGGTTTCAATCATTGAAATAAAAAGTTTGATTGTGTGGTGGACTTGGGCTTTGTTACTTAAAAGGAAGTTTTAAGTAGCTCTACTAAATTCGTCCACAATGGTCAAAAAAATGTGGATCCATCAAGGGCTTTTGTTCCATATGGGCCCCAAAGGTCCATATGAATTAACTCAAAGGGTCGAGTTGCTATTATAACATGTTTTTAGAATAATTTTCGTGTTTGCTTCGCTAGGGGACATTTCTCACAAAAATAAAATCATTTGACAGCTTAAGGTGACAAAAATGCAAATGTTCTAAGACCTTAGTGGATACGTGACCGAGTCGAAATTGCCATAAACTAAAAGTATCAATAGCATTACAAACAAAATGTTCGTTGAGATAGAATTACAAAGATGGACCTTTCTTCAATTTTGGTGGCAGGAAGTGATGAGGTTCAAGTCTATAAATGCCCCCAGTTTCTTCGCAGCTTACCACAATGGAATTAGTCCGTGGGTCCTGCAACACAACCTTATTTGATATAAATATAACAACTAAGTCATTTTTCTTTGCAAGTTTACAAATCGACAACAGGTTGTAGTGAAAAGTAGGAATGTACAAAACATCTTCTAATTGAATTGAATTAGTTAATGCTACGCTTCCCTTTTGGGTAACAGATATAAATGAACCATTGGGTAACATCACAGGGCAAACATCAGGTGTAAGGTCAGTGTCTTTGATTAAGTTTTATTTGTGAGTCATGTGGGTTTATGCTCCTAAATCCACTATCTATGAAACCCATTCATACTTAGAGCTAACATTATCATTATGGTGAGAATGCATACCTGTGTAGCTATTAAAAGCTACGTGATTGATTTCGTTAATACCTTTTCTCTTGACTAGAAGCAACAGCTCCTGAACCTATCTGCTCAAAACATTGAATTCTGACTCTTGTTCAACACTTTCACCATTTGAGCTCCTCTGTCTAGTTTCAATAGGGCTCTCAGCTATTGCTCCAGCATAACTATTTTTTTCTCTTGCGCGTTTCTGCTTTAGTTCTTTGAACCATTCAGGTTCTCCATGAATCTTGAAACATGTATCCACTGTGTGTCCCTTCTCATGGCAGTGAGTACAATATTTGTCCTCTTTCCTCACATAATCCCTCTTTCTATTCATCGAAAATCCATCTCTAGTCTTTGTTTTTCTATTTCCGATAGGCTTCACTTTGAGAGCTACATTCATTTGTCCTATCTCATTTGTAAACAACGCAGTAACATTTCTCTATTCTCAACAATAAGAATTATAGAATATGCTTTATTTAGAACTGGTAAAGGATCATTCAACATTACTTGACTCACTACACTCTCATATTCCTCTCTAAGCCTCATCGAAAATTGAACCAACTTAGTGTTATCTTCCACAGCACTGTAAAGTTTACCCACTTCACACGGACAACTCCTAAAAGGCATAACATACCTTAAATCATCCTAAAGTCATTTTAGTTTTGTGAAATAACTTGTCACAGACTCATTCCCCTGTCTTAGATTTCATTGCTTTCACCATACCTAGACCTCAACTCTTCCCATAGATCCCTAGTAGTGGTAACCACGAGAAACAATTTTGCTAAATCCTTAACCATAGAGTTTAAAAGCCACAATATTACCATATTATCAGTTGTTTTCCACTTCTTCAATAAGGTTGGGCTGTTCTCTAGCTCCTTGCAATAGCCGTTTACGCA
This sequence comes from Erythroxylum longipes, assembly GCA_027563885.1. Classification (NCBI taxonomy): domain Eukaryota; kingdom Viridiplantae; phylum Streptophyta; class Magnoliopsida; order Malpighiales; family Erythroxylaceae; genus Erythroxylum; species Erythroxylum longipes. The sequence goes on along the minus strand of JAOQMS010000003.1, from coordinate 30,625,729 downwards.
GCCAATTTTGTCTTTCACTTTTAGAGAAATAATCATCGCTTTACTTCATGAGAGATAGTTCGTCTCGTCCTGCAAGGTCGTTACCAAGATAGCACCTGGGTTCTCTGACGCAGAGATCTCATACGATTCACTCTCATTGTCGTTTATATCAAGTTATGTTTGAGTGGTGCTAGAATTTCCCTCACATTCGTTAGTTATTATATATCAAGAGCCTGATACTTTGATACCATGTAGAGAATAAAGACAGATAATTTGGATAAAACTCTCTGTATTATCATTCATGCTATGGGGTTTATATACAAGATTTACATTTGAAAAGGTACACATAACAAACTTCTAACAAACTACTGACAAACGAAAGAGGAGAGAAGAAACAAGAATGGCGTGTGAATTTATAAGCTGTAATAATGAATGTGTAAGTTGTTGCTGTGAAAACTATCTTTGGATCTTCTGTGGCCTGTTTACGTTGAGCTGTTTGTTAGGCCTTTAATGTTTTATTTGTTTGTGAACCCATTGTGAACTTTGGAGTCTACAGTGTTTTAACATAAAATGTGTTTTATATTGATGAATGATAAATGTGACAAGATTAGAGTTGTTTCTACTTACACAACAATTTAGAAACACTTTTTCCACAAGATTTATTGCAAAAAAAAAGAGAATTTGAAACTTCGAGTTGTCAATTATATTTTTTATGAAAATGGTAAACTAATTTGGGGAATTTCGGATGCAAGTATTTAATTAATTCAGACTTTGCTTATTGTTAGTTTGGGACCATGGGATCATGCCTTGGATTGAAATCTGAGATCATCCCTTACTGTCTAACTAACAGAAGAAGCGAAACAATTATCATTGCCTTGCTTGATCATCCTATCAATCATGGTAACAAATTGAGCCTTTATCTTTCGATACCTAGTTTGACTGTTTGTAATCAAACAAAATAATAGCAAGAAAAAAATAATAGTAAAGTAGAGTTAGAATGCAGGATTGGTTTGCAGGAGAAAGATAAGAAGGATTCGAGCCATCCTTCAATACTTCTCTCTCCCCTTACCCTTATAATGGGAACGTATACTGCCTTGCCATAAATTTTTAGTTCTTAAGTATTATAATGCTACGTTTTGACTTTCATTGCTTCCAACTTCCTTCTTGTCTACATTTCAAGTTTCACTAATTTTCGTCCTTTCCCTCTTTTTTCTCTTCTAGTTGTTTGGCTCTTTGTTGATTGTACTTTGTGTTATGTTCTCCATTTGTCTTGATTTATAGTTAGCTTTCAATTGCTTCATATTATTACTTATAGCATTTTGACTTCTCCATTAATACATCTTGTGCATAGTTTTTTAACTAAAAGATTTTCATGCAATAATCAACTTTTCTTTTAGCGTAGATTATAGGCATCGTAGACCAGTTCTAAGTAAATATTTTGAGAAGCAATATAGATTTGCTTAGCCTAGGTGGTTGAGATGCTCTATAACAACTTACCATAATGTCGAGTTGTCGATAGTAACCTTGAATACAATTTCAACTTAGTGTCAAGCTTTCGGGTTTGAACCAACCGAATTAAGTTTTGAGTCAATTAAAGTTTGATTAAATTTTGGGTTGCTCAATCTTGTTCCAACCTAATAGGGTTTTATGTCTAAACTTATGCTAAATAACTCGAGTCAAACTTAAACCTGAGAAAATATTTAAGCCGAATCTAATCCATAAAGGGTTTGAGCCCAAGTCCACTCAGTTTGTTGCCATCCTTAATCTTATTTTAAGGAAAAGGAAGGGAATTCTAGAAAGATTAAATGATATCCACAAAGTATTGATGAAGAACCCAATAATTATCTCATTAGCTTGGAAAACAACTAAAGAATGAATATGATTTAATACTTGACTACAATGAATTGCATTGGTTTCAGAGATCTAAAGAAGATTGAATTGAATTGGGCAACAAAAATATGGGGTTCTTTGATTTAATCACTAATTATTCTTAGAGGCCCAACTTGATAAAATCACTTTATAATAATGAATAAAATTTAAAAAGTGATCTCTCTAAATAAGAAGTTCAAGAACATTTCAAACAACTCTATGAAGTTGAGCAAATTAATGAACACCCGCATCATTACTAAGATTTCTATAATTATCTCCTCAAACTATATGAGGGTTGTACAAATTTTGAGAGGTTAATTAGTAAATTAAAAACTCTAGAAAATTTGACACTAAACTGAAAAATAAACAGAAGGTTAGATACTTTTGAATTTATTATCTATAAAAAATGCTTACAATAATTGAAAGTATGAGCTTATTAGAATCTTCAAGTACAAATGGCTTGAACCTTTTATTGGTAGATTATGGGAAATAAAGTAATTTGAATGGTGCAAACAACATTTGAAAGCATGTCCTTTTCAAGTCTCCTAAACAACTTTTTAGATTGTCTCAATCTCAAAAGTTTCCCAAGCACAAATGATTAAAGATCAAGGACTTACCTTCTTTTATAACATGGCCAGTAAAATCATCTCCAAGGTGATAACCACCGTAATCAAATCTTTTTCGATTAATTAGTGAGTCCTTACCAAGATAACTTCATTTTTGGAAGAATAAGAATAGAAAATATAATTATAACTCAAAAAATTGTTTACTCTATAAAAAAGAAGAAAGAAAGAAAATGTTCTATTATTATAAAAGTCTATTTGAGAGAAAGTACTCTTTGATTTCAAAATAGCATGATCTAAAAGCTTATGATAGGGTTAGATGAGATTTCATAAGTACTATTCTTAATGAATTAAAAATCCCACTCACAATCAAGGCCCTCATCAAATTACTGGTTTCGAAAATTATTTTTTCTACTTTAAAGAAAGGACAAGTGTTGGGTCCCGATTTTCTTAAGATTTATTTTATTAAATTATCAAGCATGAAAATAAATTAGAATTTATGAATTTGAAAATTTTTAGAGTTTAATATGGTATATTATGAATTTTATATGATGGTACGAATTAAAAAGAAAGAAGTAAAATTAAGTGGAGTTAGCAGGAATTGGTTTTAATAAGGAAGGGTAAAATTGAAAAGTTAAAAATTTTGTCTTAAATTAATAAGACGAAGAGAAGAAAGAGTCGTGAGAGTTCAGAAAGAAACAAAAGAAGAAGAGAGAGTCTTGGAAGAGACTAGAAGGGAAGAAGAAGGAAAGAAAGAAAAAGGAGAAAGAAGAAGAAGGAAAAGTTTAGATGAGTTTTTAGGTATTCTTTGCCTATTCTTTTTGTTTTGATAGATGAATGAAGTAGAGAAAATAGGTTATATGTGATGAAAATGAAGAGAGAGAAAGAAGAACAAGAGCTTTATATTTTTGGATTTTTATGAACTTTAGTTAGATCTTAGTTAGTTGAGTTAGATAAATCAAGAATAGATCAAGCTTAAGCTCATTCATAAATAGTTAGGTTTAAGGAAAGCTCATTCGTGTATGTTGATTAAATGAAAATATATGTGTGTGTTTGAAGGGAATCAAGTTAGTCGAAGTCAAGAGCAAGCTTGATCTTGGAAGTATCAAGTAAAATAGGTAGGTAATATGTTTATAGTTTTGTGATGATGAGTAAAAATATTTGTGTGCATGAATGCTATAAATATTTGTTTTGATTCATTGTGAATGTGGGAAAAATGTATAAATGTTTGTCTTGACTTATTGTGAATGTGGGAAAAACATTCTCTGAATTTATATTATGTTTGTTTGTATAATCGTGTTGCTTTATGCTAAGGAAAAACATAAAATTTAGAAGCATGAAAAATATGATTTTGATATGTATGCATCTGAAATCTGTTTATGTGGGTAAGAGAAATACCATTTCATTCGTCACGTGCACGTCGACTTAAAGCCTTCTCCCAGCTACCCGCTTGTGGCATATGAGCTCTGTAAAATGGACTTATTTCATTCATGATGTAAATTTCGGTTTTGCCATTTCATTTTATGGGATTCTCTCAAGCCATTTTGATTGTGCATTGCATCCTGAATTGTTGGATATGGAAGATATTTGAATGATATTTTGTGATGATTGAATGAAAAATATGAGCTGAATTGTGTGGTAATGTGTTCATATATCTATGAAAGTCTTAAATTTTGAATGTGATCTGTTAAGTCTAGTATGTGATATATATATATATATATTACTTGATTGTGTGTGGTTCGTTATCACTGGCTATAAATGTATTAGCCACTGAGCTTCCTAGCTCACCCTACTATTTTTTCACTCCTCAGGTGAAGAAAAGCAAATCAACAATAAACTTTGCAAAATTTCGGCAGACTCCAAGGATTTTTTATCACTTGTAACTTATCTAGGTAGTTCAGAAATTGTTGGCACTTAGAATCATTTCAAGCATAAGCATCCATGAAAGTGTTTTGTATTTTGTTACTGATGTGGTTTTTGGGATTTGTAATATGGGGTTGTGTAAGAACTCTGCTTATTGAAAGTTGACAGAAAAAGTTGCAAAGATTCTCATATGTATATGTGTAAAATGATATGTTCCGTCAAATGTTAGTGTGGCTATGAAGTTTTTGTTGCTTGATGTCTTTTGGGATGGATTTTCTTCAAGTAAAATTGTTTATATAGAAGTTGTATGTATGGAATTGAAAGTTGGATTCGGGTCTTGTGGTTGTTGCTACTAGTTTTGCATATATTTATAAACGTTGATAGCAGATGAATGTAAACAGTGAATAAGGATTAAAATACAGTTTGAAACTTTGAGGGCCTAAACTGCACCGATTTAGGCAAAATTAGACAAAAGTGTTTTTTGAAAGTTGTATATCTTTCTCTTAGCTTTCCATTGACATAAAGTTTGTAATTTTTAGACTTCTGGATTGAAAGTTATGAAGTTATAAAGTGAGTGTATGCGACAGGGATGTCAAGATCGTGCACAAGCGCGATCGCGACGAACCTCGAAATTTTGCCACCATTCACTATTTGTTGTGCACGATCGCGACTTTCTGTATCTGTCACAAGCGTGAGAAATTTTCTCACGTCTGTGACTTTTCCTCTTCTGAAATTTTCCTCTCTCATGCCTATGTGTCTATCACTCACACCCGTGAGTTTTGGTTCTAATGTCACGCGTGTGACATTTATATGTCATGCCCGTGACATTTGCATGGGTTGGTCAACAAAATGATTTTGTTAATTGAAATTATTGGATTTATTCTTCATTTTTGACCCTTATTAGTGTTATCTTTCTTATTATGTATTATTAATTGTCTAGAAAAGCCCCACCATGAATTGTCTTTATCTAAATTTTAATTTAATTATATACTATCATTTTATTTTATTAAAATATTCCCAATTTAATTATTATTTCATTAAATCTCAATTATGGAACGTAATCGCCATGAAATCTGAATCCAGACCCGAGTCCAACAAGAAGAACTTGAACAATTCACCCCTTTTAGAAGAGTTCAACAAGAGTACCCCTTATTATCCTATTTGTTTGTACTTTGCATGAAATTCAATCACAAGTGAAGTGGAAAGGAGAAAGCGAGAACCTCTCGCACTTTCTAAGAAAAGGTTGCCTATTTCTCACTTATTTTTTGGAGATTACGTTCTTTTTTATGGTTAAGCTTCCATGCACCAAATGAGTTATGTGTTAAATTATCTATAAAATTTCTAGCTATCCTCTATACTCAAAAGCTAATTTTGATAAATCAAAATTTTGATTCTCATTAAATACTACATGGCAAACCAAATTTGTACTTAAGCTTCAAGTTGGGTAAGCTACAAAAGAACTTGACCAATATGTAGCAGTACCGCTACTACGTACAAAAGTTACTAAAGTTGTCTGTGAAATCTTACTTAAAAAGGTTACGAATCAACTGTCAGGTTGGAGATAGAAGAACATGTCTATGGTTGGGAGAGAAATTCTTATTAAGTCACTATATTGTCTATTCCTTTATATAATATACAGAGGATAAAACTTATTAAAGGCATTTGTGATAAGCTTAACCAAGAAATACATAATTCTTTATAAAGAGGTACTGACGCAAGTAAGAAACTACATTTTATTTCTTGGTAAAAGGTGTGCAAACCTAAGAGGAAAGGATGATTAAAAGGAACAAATACAATAAACATAAATCAAGCATTTTATTACAAAGCTATCCTGAAACCTCTGTATTAAAACAATAACATATGGAAATATGTGTTGTTTTACAAATATGTTGGTGTTGGTGAGTTAAATAAAAGAAATAGAAACAAAGATGTATCGCACTGAGAGAAGTCTAAGGCCTATTTTTATAGGCTTACACTTAATAGAAACCAAGCTAAACTTAAGCAACTAGATAAGAAAATAGGGTTGAAACATGGCCACCTAAGTCACAACAAATCTATTGTAAGAGAAACGTGATACTGGCAAGGTAAGAAAAACTCCAAAAATAACAAATCCATTATTACTAAAACTTAGGAATCAAATCTACAGCTTACTAAAAAATAAAAAACAGTTCCATCAATTTTGGAGCACTACTCAACACTCCTTTTGTTTCGAAATTGCATATTCCAAGTCTTTGTCAAAAGTAATTGTGCTTGACCTAAGGAAGAGCCTTTGTAAGAACATCAGCAACATATTCATTTGTTTGACAGAAATTTAGCTTTATTTCTCCTTTTGTTGTGGGTCTGTAAATAAAATGGTATCAGATATCGATGTGTTTCATTCAATTATGGAAAGTTGGATTCTTCGTCATTGCAATGGTTGCTTTGTCGTGGCATAATATTTTTATTGCACCATCTTACTTACGATGAACAACAACCAACAATCTTTGCAACCATATAGCCTAACATGCTGCAACATACTTTGCTTCTGAAGACGACAGTGTAACCACATCCTGTAATCTTCAAATGATCATTTCATATGGTCTTTATGTTTTAGAGCTGATGTCTATCTACTATGATCGTATCTGCCAAATCATCTAAGATCATACTTTAATCTCTACCATTAGTGATGAGTCATCCAAGCTCAAATCCTTTCAAAGCATACTATTCCGGTCGAATACTTACCCATGTCAAGTTTATTAGTCATATTGAAGTACACATTAAGTCCTTAAAGCTCTCAATGTCTCCCTTATGCATGTGATCTAGCTAACTTTCAACTCAAGATTCATCCTAAGCTATCTTCTAGTCTTACATATGAATCTTGCATCTGGTCGAAGATTTTTGTCAATATGCACCAATGCATACTTGCCTTGTTCCTTAACCCCAAGTGCTAATCATTGGTCAAGGTTCGTCAATGCTTACACGAGTATGCAATTAGGACCTAAGGGTTAATACCACCTCAAAGGCTCTTACACCAAAAATTATGGAATTAAATAAAGGTGTATTGTAGTGAGAGAAATATTTTTTTAATATTTCTGGATGGAAATATAAGGCCTATTTTATAGGCTTACACTTAATAGAAACCAAGCTAAAATTAAGCAACTAAACGAAAAAATAAGGTAGAAACATGCCACCTAATTCAAAACAAATCTAATATAAAAGAAACATGCTATTAACTTAGTAAAAAGAGTTCAAAAATAAAAAATCCATCATAGGAATCAAATCTACCGCATATTAAAAGATAGAAGTCAGTTCCACCAATTTTGATGCACTAATCAACAGTCGGTAGTTATAATTTTCTTAATTGTACTCCTAGTAATTACTCTTCCTTTCTCTAAATAATACTATAAGTCAAGGAAAAAAGTATTAAAAGAGTTAAATGGAGAGTTGAAGATGGCACTATAATAAGGTTTTGAATAGACAATTAGTTCTCTCTAGGCCCTCTAATAAACTATGCATTATAATACATGAGTAGGGAGAAGAAAAATGCTACAACTACTGAAGGGTTGAGTTTGAACGAGAACCTTCTTCACAGCTAAATAAATAATAAGGGGGGGTTCAAAACTAATTTTTTTGGACAAGGAAGCATGCCTTTGCGCAGGCGATGTGAGGGAGAACTTAAATGGTCTCTTCCTGCTGTATATGGTAAGTAAAATGATAAATTTGGCATTGCCTATGGTCGGTTGCCCACCTATGATATGTTATTCAATTGTGATTTATCATCAACTTATACTTTTATTATGATTTTCAAAAACACCTTTTCTATTGATTATGAGTAAGACTACGTAATATTGAATCTCTCCATATCTTACTTATCGAGAAGATTTTTATTGGGTTGTTGATGTTGATTATACCTTTATTATAACTCTAAAGAGAATATTTTACTTGTCATGCAAGATTATCTTTTATCCGCTCACGTATGGAAGACTTATACTCTAGTTAATGTTAAACCTTAATTTCTCTCTCAAAGTTTGAAGAGTTCGGTTGAAGACAATATCTTCTCTAATCCAAAATGTGAGTGTCATCTTCTGATTTGCCGTTTTTGTTGAGACAATTAAAAGCATTTGAACTTGGCGAAACAAAATGATTCATGATGATGTTTCAATTGATTTCATTGTGTTAATTCGTGAAAGAGTTCTTCACATTCATTGGGTGAAACCAAAAGAGTTGAGGAATTGGAATGATGATTATTATATATAGTTGAAATGCTCCTAGTTGAACATTTAAGAAATTATATGTGTAAACTTCTTGTTTTCCTAACCAGACTATTGGAGTAGGTGGTTTTGTCAAAGGACTATCGTGGTGGAGAATATTTGATTTGGTACGAAATGAAATTCTACTCAAATTCTTTGAAAGTATGGATGCTTGAAACTCTACTATAAGAGATGAACGTTGACATATACAAGGAAGATCATCTCATAGATTACTAACATAATTCCTATCGTATTTTTATCTGTTATACTTTATGAATGTCTTTCTTTACCCGTCCATCCTCCATTGGTTACCAGGCTAGCCAAATTTGGTCAGAGAAAGAGACACATCAGATCAAATAGGACACAGCTCACACATACATACACTTTGGATGCATACTTGTTCTAGTACCCACGAATACAGTATCTTTAAAGCCAAGTTTTGGATATGAATGTTCCTTTACAAGGACATTACATTTGTATGATATTTATCTTTAACAACCATCATCAAAAGACCAAGTGAATGAAAGAGCACACGGGATTGGGCTCTGTACTTCCGTTTCAAGGATAAGATAAAGATGGCTTTAGTTTTTAATAGGCATTGGCAGTTGGCACGCAATGGTCAACATTTGGAGTTGGAGCCACCCACCACCATATCATATCCTATGACAATAAAGGAGTATCGTATTGGTAATACCCTGCCCTACACTACCACACTTTGACGAATATGCCCTTTTTCAATTATTAAAAATAAACTAAAGGTGGATATATCTCCAGCTACTGGCTTATGCTTATCTAGTTAAGTGATGTGTCAGCGTTACCCCCTATTTTACAACTATCCAACCACCTCAGACGGAGGCTAATTTTGTCTTTATAGAAAGAGGCGCCCATCTTTTCTTCCTTGAGCCATTATCTGTTCTATTCTATCACAACTATGCAGAAGATATAGTTATTTATTTAATAAAATTAAATAACTGTTCCTCCCAAAAAGCAAGAAATTGAAAAAAAAAAAAACACATGACCCTATTGATCATGTTGGTCTTCCAGATCTGTGAGAGAGAAACAACTTTGGGATTTGAAAGCGGTGGTCTTCAACTTCGATATCGGTACTATGTTCTTGCCGGGTCGGAGCAGTAGTTTGTCGGGTCGAGGCGAGGATGACGAGGATGAGGATGATGGGTTGTCGTGATCGTCGTCTTCTTGAAGCTTCTCTTCATCGTACTCTTCGTTCAGAGCGAGGAGAGGCATGGATTTGGGATTGTGCCAACTGTAGAAAGTTGATTTTCTTGACCATTTGTTGGCCATCAGAATTCTTCTCCTCTTATTGAATGGGTTCTCTTGCTTTTCCAGATCCTTCACGCTTTTTACCGAGCTCATGTCTGACAGATTCGCGAACGACTTTGATTTTCCTGAGAAGTGGTTTGACAATCCCCTCCTGCAAATTAAGAATCATTCAACTATGTTTAATCAGAAGTTGAATCACATCAGACTGTTAAAAATCTAAAGATATGATGTTGATTGTTCAAGTAGCACAAAAGATTATGCACTACAAATACTTACTTGATCGGAAGAGATTCTTCGAGCGAATCCAGAGAGCCCAATCCTAAGTTTGAAGAAACGCTGCTATCGACTTCTTCCCCTTCCTCATCATCGCTATCGTCCGGAGCTCCAATCGATGACGAACTCTCTGATGAATCTTCGGTAATACCAAACCCAACGCCCGACCCGATCCGACCCGAGACCAGCCTCTTGTCTTCAGTCTCCTCCTCGCCCTCTGACTTCAAGAACAGCGAAGCGGGCAACTTCTCCGCCGCCGCCGCAGGCGACGAGACGTCGACACTGAAGGTGGGACCTACCAGCACCTCCATGTCTACGAGAACAAAGATCGATCGATCGATCCAATCTCTACAAGCTACGAAAGCAAAATCTCTTTTCTCAACTACTTCAACTCACAGTCCTAACCCTCTCCTCTTCGTCTCCTCTCTCTGCTTGGCTTTCCGGCGAGGTTCGTTCTCATCAATCAAAAGGATAACAAAGACAGGTTGCAAGGAGGGGGGGTGCGCAGGATAGGGACAGTGATGCGCGTAGTTTAAGGACACGAGACAAACAGACCCACCTTGGAGTGGCTTTCCATTTCCCCACTATTTCTCTAATCTAGAGAGAGAGTGAGAGGTTGGTTTTGTACTCAAGAAGACGGATCATACACATAGTACTCGATATATATATTATGATAAGAAAGAGGGATGGCGCGTGACCATCACGCCTTTGGTGCAGAAGGATGTGGGTGGGATTCCGTCTACGTACGTATGGAATTTGTATACAAATACGGTACTTTTATTACAAACTCATGATATATTGTCCAAATTCTGTAATTGTATCAGCCCGCGGCGTTGCAGGCCATGACACGTTTTCTGATGACGTGGCATTCAATCTTATCTTTTAATTTTTGCGTCGCAAATATATAATTTTAATAAAATTTATATTAAATGTTGCTGTCGTTTAAATGAATTGTTTTAATTAACTTAAGGTGAGAAAATGAACGTGGGTTGTATGCAACTTGTGGTTATCAAATGACAGGGACGCGAATGTCAGTGGAGGGATTGGGTTACCAATGTGTTTATGACTTGTGTGAATGGAGTTTATTCGCAAAACGACGGCTATTGGTGATGTCGTTTTCAGATTTTATTTGTCTGATGCAAAAATAAAATTACCAAGGTGAAGTATATTTTAAAGAAGTGAAGGATAAGTTAATTTTACAGCCAGAGCGGGAGGTGGTAAGTAAATCTATTTTGGATCACCCAATTCGCAAGTTTTGACTGGTCTACATCAACGAAAGAATATTATAACGCGCACGACCTTATTGATGATCATCTATCTCATCCGTTACGATACAAGGACGTTACATAGATGGAGATCCAACGGCAGATCCCGTTGTTCAATGGAACACGATGTCCCACCGTATAATTAAACTATATCTTCTTGTGTGGGCTACATCTATGATTTGTACGGACTGGAATATTCTATTTGGATCATCCAATCAAAGTTTTAAGAGGAAAGCAATTGGATGTTAAAAAAGAACTCAACTTCCACATGGAAGACCAATTAGATTTTTTGATGATTGATGGGAGACAGATATTCTATAAACTTACTTAATTAAGAATTAAAGAATAATGAAACTAAAGGGAGGAAATTAGGTCAATGTCATGGATAACCAATGAATACACACTAGGCTTATCTTTGCCCATTTTTGCACCTACTCTTATCTCTTGTTGACTGCATCCCGCCCTATCTCTTTAGACAATGTAATAAACCAATCAGATGGATAACTTAAAGTTTATTGCCTCAGGACCAACGTTCATTGATAGGGATATCTTAATTACCATATGTGCAGTTGTTTATCATAGGACCAGCAATTATCTAGATCTTAATGTGCTATTGTATATGTTTATGTATAAATTTTAGATAAGCAATTTAAGATCAGTTCGATCTAAATTAAAATATAAACACATCCATATGATTTCTCCAGGTACCTGATAGAAGCCTTTTATAAGTCTGATAAAAATCATGTATAGATTATGATTTCTTTATCTTTATTTTAACAGTCTTAATTTAATTTATATCATTATTATACTATGAAATTCTTTAAGATAATTTTCACTTCAAAAGTACTAAAATTTATTGATAATATACATGTAAAACAAAATTATTATGTTTCTTTTGTTTTCCAGTTTGATTTTTATTTAAAATTTGATCGAATTTAGGAGTTTAAATAATTTTATTTTAGTTAATTGACTTTCCAATCCTTAAATAAAGGGTAAAATATATTAAAAATCTCTTATAATTTAAAAGACTTAAAAAATCTTTAATCTTTAGATTTGTTGTAATTTTTAATTTTTTAAAAACTCTTTCTTTTATAGTTTGACTAAAAAATAATAAAAAATACATAATACATAAATATTACATATGGATCGATCAAATATTATTTACAAGACAATTTAGCCTAACCGAGTTAATTAAAATACACTCACATTAATAATTTATTATAATTATTTTAAATTAATAATTTAAGTTAAATTTAATTTGTTTATATTTAATTTAAAATTTAAGTTATACTACTGTATCAATGACAATTGATTAACCCACATATAATGTTTGTATCATGTGATATATAATAATAATAATAATAATAATATACAAAGAAATAAATGTGACATTCAAATTGATTAAATCTAAGTGACTGAAGCAGTACAAAAGGACAAGATTGTCACGTCCAAGAATGGACAAAACTGTAATTTGGCGGTGTACGCAAGAGACGAATTTTGCGTGGGGTGACTTTATTGCCCTATCAATTATCATTCACGTGTCGTCAAATGTTATCATCGTCATCACCACAATTGTTTCCCCAACGTTCTGATTTTCTACAAAAACTAGCGAGAAGGGATTAATATCTTGTGTTGAGGTTGACTTTGGTTTTGGCTGTTTCTTAGTGCGAGAACGCAGGATGATATATCATTGAAAAAACTTGCAAAGGTACTAGGACTAGGATAGACTTGTAAGTGGAGAATTGTCAAAGGAGGATTCGTACGTCCAAGTTTGATATAGAAATAAGTGGAGAGGCATGTCTTTTGTGTCAAAGAGTTGGATCCCATCATGCACGCAATTAGTCAATGGCAAATTCGCAATCCTTGCTTCTAAGCTTCAAAGTTCAAACTCTGCTTCACTTTACCCATCACCACTCCTACACGGCACTTCCTCTCATAATAACTCCAGACCTGAGTCTAGCTAAGACGCCAATGACAAGTACAGACTACAGACATAGGTTAGATATTGCTTTTGAAATAGTTAATAGTTAATGATAATTGCATGAAACAGTTTAAAAAGTTGTTTAAATTAAATTTAGTTTTTTTAGTTAAATGTATCTAATACGAGATAATAATTGTGAGTTCTTCTAGTAATTTAGATAATATTCTAGAAAGATCAAAGTAGGCCTCTATAGTCTATAGGGAACACGCCATGTATTGTTTGATCTGGTCCACAATTGGGTTAGTAGAGACTATAGAACTTATGGTGTGCCCAAATGACCCAAAAAATGCAAGCTGTCATCAAATTTTGACCGGAAGAAGGCTCTCGTATAGTTCGGTTTTTGAGTGGTACAAATCAGTGTTTTAAAAATTGGGGTTTAAAATCATTATAAAATCGGTTAAAGGTTAATAAAATTAAAAAATTAAAAAATGATTAAAAGAAATTGTCCTTATGTATCGAAAAATTGAAGTTTAATTGAAAAATATTATTAAATGAAACTTATTTGATTTATTTTTCTTTATAATATCTTATTAATTTACAAAAAAAAGACCAATTAATTAATAAATTAATTGATTTTAATAACAAGAATTATTAAAATAAATCGAATTACAAAGTTAAAAACTAAACCGAAAAGTTAAATGGTTTAAGATTTTTTATAATTTATCTGGTTAAATCGGTTGAGTTTTTTTATTATTGTCAAAAATTAATGATTAAAAAATTTAACCGGTTCACCTGTAAAATCTTTGAACTATCTAATTTTTTAGTTTAGTTTTCAACTTTTTGATTTGATTTATTTTAACAACTCTTGTTGTTAAGAACAAACAATTTATTAATTAATCGTTTAATTTTCTTAAATTAATAAGTTATTACAAAACAAAATAAATTAATTAAGTTTCACTTAAAAATATCTTATTTTAATTAAAATTTAAAATTTTCAACAACCTCTTTCATTCACATATTAAATTCTTTAATTTTGTTTAATCTTTAGTTAATTTTATGACGTTCTAAATCTTAAATATTTTATGATATCGGTTTAATTTTTGATATACTTAAAATATTGCTAAAAATACATTTAACATCGAGACTCATATTTTCCACAAAAGCATACGACATGTGTTTGTTTCTATTTTTGTTTTTTATTTTTTATTTTTTTGTTTTTGTTTTTAAATTTAATAAAAAATATATTTGTTTGAATTTTTAGTTTTTGTTTTTCATTTTGGTTTCTTTCGGTTTTTAAAAATTATGAAAATCATAAAAAGTGATTTTTATTTCCTGTTTTTTTCATAATTTGATTTACTATTTTAAAAAATATTTTTTTAATTTTTAATAAAAATTCTGAATAATTTAATTCAACACTATATATTGAATAAATTAAAATTAATTATCAATAAAATTATTAATAATTTAATTTTATAATCAAATTATATGTCATTAAATTTTAATAATTATTAATAAATATAATTAATTTAAAATATATAAATATTCAAATAAAAT
>JAOQMS010000003.1:30583664-30599865 GCA_027563885.1 Erythroxylum longipes | reverse complement strand
TGCAGATGGTCTAGCTTGTAATACTAAAATCTTTGTTCATATCTTGGAAGGTGACTGGTCCATCAACTGAAATGAAGAGTCTTTACTTCTCCGGTAAAGAGAAAATGAAGAACAAAAGATGACAAGCACTAATTCAGCTATTAAGTCAGAAGCAAACACCAACTTTGACAGAAACAAGTTCTCATAGACCTGATTTTCACTATTCTCACTCTGTTCCCAACTGCAACATCTACTAGAAAACGAAGTTTTATCGGCAGAATCTTTCCTATCAATACTGAGCGTGAAGTTCTGAAATTATTTTGATGTAGCATTATTCGCTATTCTTATTCGTAAAAAAAGCAAGGATCGATGTAAAGAGCTCTCGAAGTATACTACAAATACATGTTTTCTTTTTAGTTCTTGCACCAAAAAGCATTCAAAGTGTTTTTATACACATCTTTGAAGATTTTTTGAGCATTTAAGCATTTATTGTCTCTTTCTTTATTGAGTGAATCATTTATTTTTATCAAAGTGATTAAGTAATATCGAAAACAGTAAGGATAAGGTTAGATACTATCGGATCATTATGTAAAACACTGAAGATAGAAGAGAGACTTGCATTTGTTTTGCTACGTGAGGGCTGAGGAGGAGAAGCGTATTTGCTTTGGCTCTAGAATCAGAACGACCAGGCTTAGATTCCAATTCAACCAAGTCACTATCTATCTGGACGTAATTGGCACCACCCGGACCGCGCTTGAGGGGTCTGTTGAACGTGTGTCGTAAGCAAATTTCGACCATAGAAACAGATTCACTGTTATGGTCAATGAAATTAACAGTTCATCGTTCCAACTTCGAAAGCTACCCGAGTGAGTGATTTAAGTTGAATTGAAACAGCTGCGCTGACCCATCAAAGTGTTGATGGTGATTACCAAGCTAAGTCGGTTGGTTTATGGCGTCTGGTAACATTCATGCATTATCAGGATCAGCTCACACGTCGCAAATCAAGAAGAGAAAGATCCCAGCCTAAATTCCAACCCAAGCTTTGACTGTATAATATGTATCACCCCATTTTCAATCGTTCACAACAAAACAAGTAAACTTGCCCGTTAAAGAAGTAAACTTGCCCCCTGCCACCTTTTTATAAGGATTTCTAGATATTTTTAATTTTAATTTAAAAATAGTCATTCAGTTCCAATTTATTGCAGATGAAAATTATTAATTTAAAAAACTCAATCGATTTGATCAGTTTATCTGTAAAAATCTTGAATCATCTAATTTTTTATATCAGTTTTTAACTTTTTTGTTTAATTTATTTTAATAACTCTTGTAACTAAAAACTAATCAATTTATTAATTAATCGGTCAATTTTTATAAATTAGTGAGTTCTTTTAGACTAAAATAAATTAATTAATGATCATTTAATAATATTTTTTAAAATTCAAATTCAAATTTTTTATAAATAAAGACAATCACAATTTTTTAATTAATTTTTAAATTTTGTTTAATCTTTAATCTCATTTAAAACAATTTAATATCGGTTAAACTTTTTAAATATTAAAATTATTGGCTTATCGATTTAACTTTTAATTTGATTTTTTAAACATTAGTTAATCATTTATCCCGAAATTTTTGTCAATATTTTTTCAAAAATAAGTAAAAAAATTTAAAATCCTTCAATTGCTATTGGACGTAAATAAAAGATTTTTCCATACTCATATAGAATATATATTTTCATTTTCCCTTTAATTTTATTTCTTTCTTTTTAATAAATTTTTTTAGATTTCTATAAAATACATATAAAGATAGTGCGTTAAGTCTTAGGTTCGATTTTATGTCACGTTATTACAGTCATCCTAAAAGCCTAGGACAATGAGAAGTTTTAGTCACTGGAGGTTGATGCTCGTTGGACTCTCCTGTTATCGGTGTTACCCACTGAACTCCCTGTTACATAAGAGGTATTACTTGCTGGCCCCTAAAAAACCGTTTCTGCGGTAGTTTAAAAAAAAAGTTTAAGTAAAAAACATTTATGCTTACGTTAAACTGCAATATATTTATAGCTGGTGGTTAATTTTAAAGAAGAAAAAGATAACACCAGCTTTAACTGAAGGTTGCAAGCTGAATAATTGTCAAGATTGGCCTGATTTTTTGGGGGGCAAGCCGTCTAATATCTGGCAATCCTGTTATGCGTTTATGGACGGACCGATTCTATTCTAGTCACATCAAAGACGACACCGCATTGTTGGTTAGGCGATGAACACAATGAGTAAAAAGCAAGATGAACTTGATCGAAGAAACGACAAAATATAATAGTAATTTAGTGTAGGATTAGATTTTTTTTTAATTTAGTTTGAAAATTGGTGGGCAGATGAGATTCCGGCAAAGCACTCATAGTCATTTCATCTTTTCCCCAAATAATTAATTATCAGAGAAAATTTTAAAAAAATTTACAATCCAACCACCTCGACATTACAAAAGTCTATCATCTTTATCCTAGTCTACTTCTTTATTCTTTTTTCTTTTTCACGTTGACTCAAAGACCAACCCAGTGGCCATGCTCTCCTGCATCGCCGGTTGGTTATGACGGTGCTCCCCTTCGTAAGTCACAATCAGCATCGCCGGATCGTCTGTGGCCCGCTCCACGTGTTTCCTCGCTGGGCACCCTCTCACAGTGCTACACTTATAATATCCCCTGCAATAATACGTAGGATCCCAATTTAGAACACGAACGAAACCGAATATATATTTGTTTGAACAGTTACAAAAAGCAGGATCATGATGTTTACCTTGGGTATGGTGACCCCTTGATCGGCTTCTGACCGTATTTCCTCCATGAGTACTCGTCCGGTGGAATATCGGCGATTTTCGAACTAATCGCCGGCACTCGAATCGATTTCTTTACCCGATTTTTCCTGGATCAATGAAATAAAAGCCCTATAAATCGTCGATTCCGACAAGTAGAGTGCGTGCTTTTACTAGCTGTCAGTTGGTTAAGTTTCGTGAAAGACAAAACTGTTGCCTTAATTACAAACTTCTGAAAATAATGATTTTCATATCAGACGACCAAACACTCGTTGACTTCCAGCCGACCCATACGTTATGAACAATGAAACACCGAGTCAACTCAGATAACTCGCCCTAATCTCGACCATTTCTTTATTCACTCCCCAAAAGGTCTTACTACAGAAGTGAATCAGACAACCCTAGATAGACTGTTTGATTTACGTAACGAATCAACTCAGTGTAGATTAGATAAACGAACTTCTCCAATAAAGACTTAAGACTACCAAAGTGGTCTGAGTGATGGGAGTTACCTTCTTTTTGAGCAATGACACTTGCCGCTAGCTGAGCCGGAAAACTTGCCGGAGACGTTATCGGAGTGGTCGTGCTCGTGACATCTTTTCTTACTGTAAGGGGCCGACGAGAGTGGTGGTTTCCCGGCAGAAACCGCCGGCGTCAAGAAGATTGACGACCCTTGCTTACCATTTGAGACGCTGCCGTCTCCAGTAATCGCCGAGGACATGAACGATGAGTTTGACGACACGCTGAAGCTATCCTTTGTAAACTCAAGTTCAGTACTCTTCGCGTTTGAGCCAAAAATGCTAGGTTTCGTGAAGTCAAGAGTCACAGTATGAGGTTGCGACTGCACAAAGCTTGAAGGGACTGTCATCTGAACTTGAGGGGCCGCCACCGTTTGGATGATCGAGGGCTGATGACCGGTCGCCGGAGCAGTGACCTGTGCCGGAGTTACTGTTACAGCGTGAGAGCGAGGGGTAGAGAGAGACGGTTGCGATGACAAGGGAGGCGACGAGGATGACGAAGGTTGAACCGGGCCTCGTCTGAATCGGGCGTGACCGGTCCGGTTCAAGAGAGAGATTACTTTTCTGAACTTGGACACAGTAACGTCTGTGAGGTCGGAGCAGTCAAGGTTGTTGGATCGTTGAGACATGACGCGGATTAGATGTTCCATGCTCTTCAAGCCTTGGGATGCAGCCTCTTGTATAGCCATCTGATCTTCAATCTTGGAGAAGCTCACAAGATCCACGGCCATTGTTGAAACGATGAAACTAGAAAATACAAGTCAATTAAGCATATCAGAGCCGAGAACCCTATGAGATCTCTAAAGACTTAAGCGGAGAAGATGGTAGTAAGGGGACAAAGGGCGCAGAGTTGGGATGATATAGGCGGGGAAGTGACCGGATGACCGGGTGACACAGAAGTTAAAGTCAAAGAATGCTTACAATCGGACGGACGAGATGAGTTTGAAAGTTTCTAAATTACGACAGTTGGATGTGGAATAAAAAAAGTTACGGGCAAAGACCAAAAGAAAAGAAAGTGGTGGGGCCTCCATTGAAAAAAAAGAATTGGTCTCTTTATTTTTTGAGGTTTGAAAAAGTGAATTTGACGATACTAGAAGAACTTGTGAGAAAACCTGCGTTGGCTCTTGATAGTGGTAAGAAGTGAATTTTTTTTAATTTGTTACATTGTGTTTAGTAATTTATCTATGAGACTTTGTCTTATTTTCCTTAATAATCTACAGATAATTTGCATTTTATGCAGGTTTTAGCAATAATGATTAAAAGATTCAACTAATTCGGTCGATTCAACCGTAAATATTTTGAATTATTTAACTTTTCAGCTTGATTTTTAACTTTTCGGTTTAATTTAATTTAATAAATCTTATTGTTATAAATCATTCAATATATTAATTAATTACTCAATATTTCATAAATTAATAAATTCTTATAAATTAAAATAAATCAATTAATTTTCATTTAACAATATCTTTTCACTTAAACTTTAAATTCTTCTATAGACAAAATAATCTCTTTCAATTAATTTTATTTAATATTTATCCGATTTTATAGTAATCTAATGTCAGTTGAATCTTTTAAACCTTAAACTTTTTGTTCTATCAATTTGACTCTCAATCATGTTTTTAAAACATTAGGTTTTAATTAGATTTTCAATTACTTGAAGTTGGATAAAGGTCCAATTTTGTCACACTAAAATGTCACCTAAAGCTTCTTTTGTTAAATATAAATTTTTGGTTATTTAAAGATTATATCATATAGTAAGGAAGTAAAAAAGGGGAAAGTCTACCTTGTAAATTAAACATTTGGTTCATACCTCAATGGGCATCTGGGGACTCCATATTCCACAATTGAAATAATTAGTTGGGAGCGTTTCTTCAATTATCATTATCCTTAGAATTGAAAAAGATGGTTACTGACCATAATACATGACCAACACAACATAGTTTTAAAATGGTCACTGACTGACAATTAGGAATGTGTTTCAACTGTTTACTTAAGGATCTCTTTTTTAAGGAACCTTGAGTTCAGCCATTACAAAAAAAGAGAGAGAAGAAATTTTTCTTGTTGATGATTCTTTAGTTCTTTGGGCATACTCCTTAGTCGGATTAATTGCAGATGTCTCGCTCTTAGTGGCGGTATGGGAATTGGAACTACTAGGAACCTGAAGCTGATGGGAACCTAATACTGAAAAGAGTTAGTGATGAATCAGTAGTCGACCAATCAGTATGTAACGACTCCTTGTGCATAAAAGTGTAAGGATATGTAAAAATTTGAGAGATTTTGGAGTTCCAAATTTACCTTTTTTAAAATTCTTAGGGTGAAGTCTTAGAGACTTAGGATTAGTCCAACTAAACTGAGATACCTAATATAATAAAAAAAAGAAGTCACCT
The DNA here is from genome assembly GCA_027563885.1 of Erythroxylum longipes. Classification (NCBI taxonomy): domain Eukaryota; kingdom Viridiplantae; phylum Streptophyta; class Magnoliopsida; order Malpighiales; family Erythroxylaceae; genus Erythroxylum; species Erythroxylum longipes. The sequence goes on along the minus strand of JAOQMS010000003.1, from coordinate 30,594,182 downwards.
AGCAATACTAGGTCATCATTACTGGTAAAAGAAGAAATCACTTAAAATCCAAACCTAATCACTAACGTTGTAATTTTCTTTTTAATTTGATTGACTTTCACCAAAGTAGTGGGAACAATACAATGAATAAAGGTATAGAAACTCAGTCAATGTTCAACCCTAGTCTCAGGAAATAACAATTTTACCAGTTAAAAGTAAGACACTTATTATTGAATCTTTTCAAATCTCATACATCAGCATGATTTTTTCTAAGTTGTTGTCATTATTGTAAGTCTATATTATTACGGGATAGGTTAATTTAAACTCTTTTAAATAATCAACAAAAAAGAATTATGATGTCTCTCTAAATAAACAAAGAAACACAATATTTATATTATACCTAACTAATGTTGGTGTCATCAAAATCCCGAAGCAATTGAAAAACATACAATTAAATTTGCGAAGGAGAGCTGACCATAAGTGGAGTTCACGTGGGAAATGGGCTTCTTTCCTCTAGTTTTATTTTATTAATGTTGACCAACCTATTCGTGTCTTTGGTAACCGGTCGCTGCCTGTAAAGATGCTCTGAATCGTTCGATAGTACCACCCTAATCCAACAGTCCACATACGATGAAGAGAGTTGACCAAAAGCTTTCTTTACCCTCGGAAACCTCAACGTAGAAGAAGGATTAGTATTAAAATACCGCCACGTGTTTTGAGTCTTTTTCACTTTATCAGACGGCACAGTTTTGTCAATCACATCGCAAGTACTGAGTTTTCATTATTTTTAATTTTATACGGTCTTTTAATTGAATGCAAGAAAATTGATAAAACGGTTACGTTTTCCATAGAATTTGTTTTTCGTGTCTATTTTAGAGATTAAAGAAAAAGAACACGTTCTAGTTTTCATTTTAAAGCGATACTTGACATTATTGACCTACTTTGGAAAATGATTTATTTTGTAGCCTCACGTTTTGCTTTTGGTACAACAGAAATATACATGGGTGCAGCGGAAGATGTCACAGGAGGAGTAGATCATTGGGTAACGTTAACGTGGGGTTGACTGACCAGGTGATACGGGACTGGCTGCCCCATCCATGTAGGCTTAGTTTTCTTGGTTTGGTTAACCGGAGTAGATCATTAGGTTAGTTAGGTTTTTTTTTTCATATATACCATAAGGTTGGTTCAAATAATAAGTGGCTCGGTTTCACTTGAACAAAGTTTCGAGTTCGAGTCTTGTGAATGCAGCTATCCTCTTTGAGAGACTCAACCACCAAAGCCAAATGCTCAACACGGGTTAGATCCAAACATAGTCAGGGCAAAGACCCCCGATGAACCGAGTGAGCAACAAAAAAAAAAGACCCTTGCATGCAGGAATGGTCAAAGAGTCAGGCTCAAGTTAATAGGTTAAGTTTGAATTCACTGGGCTTCAAGTTTGGTTTTACCAACTTAGCCTGAAATTTAACGAATAAAAGCAAAATAACGTTGTTCTATTTTTAAATAATAATAATTTTGCTTGAGTCAGGCTAGACTTATTGTCGTCCCTACACACATGACGAACATAGGAAAGTTGCTAATCCTTAACCTTGACACAACAACTAATACTGATTTACCGGATAATTTATTTTGAATCTTAACATTTATAACATAATATGAAACAAAATTTAACATTTTGAAGCATTTAAATTGAAACTCAACGTTTTCAAAATATACCTTAAGTGAATGAAAAATTTAACAAATTAATTCCCCGTCAATTAAACATTAAGTCAATATTTGCATGATATTATTTTTTATTTTTTAAATAAAACAAGTGAGATTTGCGGTGTGAAATATATAATATAGATCTTGTTGTCAAGTGATAAATGAGATCTGTTATATGAAATATATAAACAATAACCCCGTATCATGTAACTTGGGATCTACTTTAAATTAATTTTATGGTACATTTAACTAATAGCGAATTAATCCCGTCAAATTTTTTATCCATTTAGAGTCTATTTAAATGTTTTGAAATTATTTCAAGTTGTATTCTGTAATAAATGCTAATATTCAAAATGTACTTTTGGCCTACCTATACAATATTAATATAAGTTTCAAACGGCATCGTTTGTTTTAATTTTTGCTCTCTATTCACGTGTCGTTAAACAAATTAGGTGTCCTAAAAATCTCGCACGGAGGAATCGAATATTGCAAGTGTTGACTTTATTTCTTAAAAAAAAAGGTGGAGATAGGGATTTGATATAATTAATTCAACTATATAGAAAATAATAATAATTAGACTCATCAGAACTGACGTGCACAGCTTAATTTTAAATTGGAAAGCACAAGTCCTCGTGGAACAAGTTGAGTTAGATATATATATTTAGGAAGTCGTACCATTTTGTCTTTCCTCTAACTTATAAAAATTACTGCATCAAATCCTTTTTTAGTTATTCTGTTTGTATTTTATTTTATTAAATTTCTTTTATATTATAATATAAAATTTACAAAAATATGTGAATAAAATTTAATGTTTGGTTATAAAAATGTTATAATTGAATCAAAAGATTTGATCACGTAACAAAAAGCTGGCGCTAAAAAAATATAGGAAAATAACATGGGTACTCCTCGGTGCTCGTGTCTTCAATACATAGTTATCTTTTATGAGAAATTTAAGCATCTTCCTATTGTTAGATTTTTAATCCCCAATTAGAGATAAAAATATAATTAGTTTAGTCAATTTAACTGTAAAATCTTAACTTATTCGATTTTCAAATATTAGTTTTGATTTGTTTTAATAACTTTTGTTGTTAAAAATTGATAATTATAATAAATTAATAAATTCTTATAAATTAAATAATTTAATTGATTTTTATTTAACAAAATTTTAATTAAGCTTCAAAATTTTTGATAGATAAGGACATTCTTTTTTAATCATATTTTAAATTCTTTAATCTTATTCAAATTTTAGCTAGTTTTAAAACAATTTAATACAATTTAAGTTTTTTAAATCTTAAATTTCTTATCTTATCAGTTTAACTTCCATTATAGTTTTAAAACATTCATTTAAAAAAAATTCTCTAATATTAATCAAATTATATTAAAAATTTTGTACTTAAGATTCTATTTAATTGCCTTTAAAATACATTTGTGTTATAAAATACACTCACATGAACTAAAATAAATTTTATGAGTAAATTCCAAAGGCATAATTTAAAGATTCAAATCGATGTTTTTTGTATTAAAAATTATTTTAAGATGAAATTTACAAATTTATTACTTAATTTTAATCATTAATTCATTAAATTATTTATTTTAAATTATTATACATTATGAAGGAAAAAATATGAGTGATGAATGTTGGGTAAGAATATCTATTTGGTTCAAATAATTGCTTGAATGAAAATAGGATTAAAATCACCGATACTCAAATAATATGTGCCTCTTAAATAGTTGGATTTAACATAAACAAAAATAAGTAACACGGGTTATTTAGGTACAGGTGATTTGAGTCCTAAAATTAGAAGCAAGCTATAAATTGTGGTTGTAAATTGTCACGCAAGTGAATGCCCATTAAGAGGTTCTAGAGATTGACATCGACTTAAAACCGAGACTTTAATTGATGTAGCAGAAAGTCAGAAGAGATGCCACATTCAGAATCACTTGTGCTTAAATTATTCTTTCTTCTCTAATTTTGGTCCAAGTACCTTATAAAAGCGAAAACCCATTTGGAATATATGATTCACGCTCGTGTATCTAGAAGATTAGTGTTAAACTAGTCATCAGTATTGACTTTCTACATTTGACTTTTCTCAATTCCATGTATAATATCAAAGAACATGACCAAACCCATTATTATTTCCCCCTATTAAACGACACTACATAGGATTTGATTTGCTGGATTCGATTCCCTGTTCACGACATTTTGAAACATTATCACATATCAATTCTTATTCTCTGTGCCCACCTTTTATAAACATATTATTAGCTGTGTATTGACTTGTTTATCACTGGCAACTTTGTGCTACACCATTAATGTTCATAGTGGTTACTTTAGACATGGCATAAAGTAATGACTAATTGGCTCTTATTATGTAATATAAAACAAGATTAGGTTGACTAAAAGGCGAGATTAGAGGGAATGAAATCGCTTAGAGATTGTCTTCGTGATCTTGATAGATCTTAACGAATCACTGGCCGGAGCGTTGCATCTGCTCATTAAAGGGTTGTTCTTATTGACCGCAAACAAGTCTTGTTTGCTTGCGAAGGGTTATCTTTGGCCTTGAAAACTCTTGGTAGATAGATGACTTTTGAGCAATGGAGTACATGAATCAATGTATCTGCCCGTGCACAATGGACTACAGGATACTGAAATCAACTTCGGTAAAACTATTGACGTAATCGGTTTTATTAGGATTGAACTTGTGATACTTTTAACTCATAAATGACTTACAATTTTAATTAAAATTGGACTTTTGTGGTCAAATTTTATTTCAACAACTTGATAAAAATTTTTATTTTATTAATTTAACACATAATATAATTTTCTTCAATAATTTTAGTCCGTCTTAAGTTGAGTCAAATTTTAAAGTATGACTTCGATTTGAAAGTTAAAGATTATTATGTTAACTTTAATTTTCTATTAAAAATGTGTTTTGCTTGTTGATCTTGGGTTGAGCGGACCTAATTCGAATTGTTTTGACTTTCCTAAGTTAGCATAATTAGTAAGAAATAAATTTATTAGATTGATAATTTAGGGAAAGTAGTATAAATTAAGAAAAATATGCTTAGCCTATGATATTATATGTAAGGTGTACAAAAGAATTAGACTTTGGCTTTATTTGGTAAATGATTGATCAGATATTTTTTGGCAGATTGAGAGGTATTTAGATAGTCAAATAATTAATAACTATGTTTGGTAACCAGCTGATTGAGTTGATGAATTGAACTCAATTCGTTGTTTTTGAAAATACTCATATGAAGAGCGTTTTGTTCCACCAATTGAAAAATTAAGGGACGAAAAGACAGTTGTGTTTAAAAGTTATTACAAAATACTCAAGCTGCCATCTTTTATTATTGTTGTTGTTATTATCATGTGTTCTATGTTTTTATTATAATTATAAACTTAATTTTTGTGAAATTAAATATCTAAAATCTATATTAGAATATTCAAAGAAATACAAAGTTATAATACTCATATTCTTATATATTTTTTAAATCATGTTCCTCATAAGTCATTTTACATATAAATAGCTAATATTAAAAATATTATCTACTCTTCAAATCAGCTAATATAATCTGCTGTCAACTACCTGTTAATGTAAATCACTTATTGCTAAACAAGACTTTCACCCACTAGTTCATGAAGTGATAAACGAAACTTAGCAACTTAAGATTCAAAACGTTAAATCACTTGGACTAATAACGTTTTAAATCTTTTACTCTAGACTTAGAAGAAGATTATTTCTGCCCTTGTATAACATTCGTCTAGAAAGGAAAAGAAAAACTTGATTTGAAATTCCCGTCAGTTTTGGATTCAAAGGTTTAGTCATAAGAGTCAGCTATTTCATGCATCTTCTGTAACCCACGATTGACCCTAAACTTAATGTTGAGAAATTAGAACTTTGGACTTGATTCTTCCCGTGCTACATGTATCTTGCTCCCTTGGGATAAACAGGTCGGCTAATTGAAAGCTAACATCATCCGTATCCTAATGTCACACAAAGTGGTAGAGCGGACTACATAGAGGAACTAATCTGTCAAGTCCACCTTTGTTCTATCTTTCCCTACTAAACTTTAAAAAAATATTAAAATTGAAATGCAAGGTGAGGTAATATATTTAAGTGTGGATTCGGCAATGGGATGACCCGGTTTAGCCTACTTAGGCTCGAGTTTAATCTGAAAATTTCAAGTTCGGTTGAGCTTAACAATTTCATTTTACTAAAAAAAAGTCATTTTTAAAAAAAATTTCGAATTTCGGTTCAAGTTAAGCTCATGATTTAACAAAAATCTTAGTTGACATAGAGCTTGATCAAATCGAGTTTGGACTTAACTGTTACCCTTACTTAAGCAGGATTCCCTTATCTTTAAATTATTGAAGAATATTTTAATATCTAATTTTATTAAATTTACGAAATATCTCAGTGATATTAAAATTCTAGAAAAAAATCCTTCTAATTTTTAAATTTTCAACAAACTTCTTTTCTCATATTTTACTTTTAAAAAAAAGTATCACATATAATATAAATATCAAACATAAAATAATCAAATACTATTTACTTTACGATTCATATCAACGTTTTAACTTGAATCTAACAAATTAAATCTGATTCAAAATAACAATCTATTGTAATAATCCTAAATTATTGATTAAAGTCAAATTTAATTGGTTTTTGGTCAAATTTAATATCAGAGTTGAATTATCAAACTAATGACATTTGATTAGTTTAAGTATAAAGGAAGGATTTTTTTTGAAAAACTAAAAAATAGAATGATTTTTTACCCTTAAATTTATACCAAATCATTAAATATAAATTGGAAATATGTATGTAACTTTAGGCTTAGTTTGGAGGAGCAGTGACGGTTGATAACCTGCTGAAATGATAATTATTTATTCTCAATAAGTATTTATGTGATTGGGATTGCCGTTTTAGTAACTACTGAAAAGTGAAAATAGATGTTTGGCAAGTGCAGTTGCGGTTGGTTGAAAAGAGATAAAATGACTAAAAGGCCTATTGATTTAATAAACTATTAATTGTTGTATAAATAATTAAAAAATATATTATTAGTCATATAAATTTAAAATTATAAATAATAAAATAACAAAATAAAAATAAAATAAATTTAGTAAATAAAATATTTCATAAAAATATATTATTAGTCATATTAAATAAGAGTATAATGGAAAATAATACTTGTAGTGAAGGTTATTAATGGAAAGTAAAATTTCTATCGCAGAAGCAGTTTACTACCGCAACTCTTTTCTGCTTATTGATTTCTGCGGTGGTACCGCACTTTTTTCCAACTTCCGGTTGTTTACCACAGATCCAAACATATGATTGCGTTTGAAAACTACGTTGAATAAGTACTTATCTCTACTGCACCGCAAATTTAAACACAACCTTAGTCTAATACCAAATTCTATTTTAATAACTTCACATAAACTTAATAAAATATTAATTTTTAAAAAATTATAATACTATAAAGTATTTTTAGATAATTTTGATCAATTCAAATATGATTGAGAAAGAGCTGTAATAGAAATAAATTTCTATTTTTTTACAATTAATTTATAAACTAAGAAGGCTATACAACTTGATGTCCATATTTCCTACTAATGATTCATATAATCTAGGGTTGATAATGGCCGACACATAAGCCTAAATTCAAATATTTTCAATAGGTCAGTTTAGACTGATTTGAGGTTTAATTCTTTTTTTGCTTATAAGAGTTAAATATCGGGTAAGTTTAGGTCTGGACAACTTAGGTTTAGATTCAATAAAAAAGAGTTATTTTATACTTTTAATTTTAACAAAATATTTTAAAAAATTAGTAGGACCGGTCATGGCTGGCTAATCATATCTGAACTTGTTATTAGCTATATATCAGAACGTAATTCCTAAAATATGCTTGAACCTGAAGACATTAGATTAGACCACAAGACTGAAACTGAAACAGTAAGTTTCAATGTGACTAGAATCTCTACTGAATGGGCTTGGACTAGCCAGAAGGTGAAAAGTGGATACATTGGCTATAAAGACTAGTTCCAAACAGAAACTGGGCCTATGACCTAAATCCACACTTCTTACGTTCATGTGCAACTTTCTTTCTTCCTTCCTTTTCTGGACCCGAATTTTAAAGGTCTGTTTATTTTGGTCCATGGTTCCGACCCGGATACGAAATCCACATCCACACAGGCTTTATAGGGTCGGATCGCTCAAAACGTCGCCGTTACGTGACCCAGAAAGAGACGATAAATATTATATTCGCCACAACACTCGACAATTCACCCGCAAACGAAAACGAAGTTTGCGTTAGATCCAAGAGAGCACAACGCAATATACACACGCCTAAGTTCTTCCTCTTCTCTTCAACCGAACGATTGACGCTGACGCCCTTAACCGCCAGATCTAAGCCCAGTCAAGAAGGTACTATCAGTTATTTCATTTCTCTTGATTTTCTTTTGCTATGATTGAATCCGCCTCTGTTGAATTTGTTGTTTTTCGTCTCTTTGATTTATGTTCCAATTTGGATTTGTCGTTATGATGTTAAAGTAAGGAAAGTTAATTCGGGAATGTGATGTGTTTGGTTGATTTGGTAATGTGGGACAAGAAAATGAATAAAAATGAGGTTCTGATTACTAAATGCTTTATACGAGAGAGTTGCTGGTGCTCTATCAATTTTGGCAACCGTTTATAGTGACAAAAGTGTGTAGATGTGATTAGGCGTTTTCTTCTACGAGTGATTTAAGATTAGTCATTTTGAAAAAAAAAAGGCTAGGACGAAGAATTCAGGATGATGAATACTTGGACGAGGTGGTAGTGATTGGAAGTGACTTACACTGGGAAGCAAAAACGGAGTGGGATTGGATGGACAAGAACAAGAGTCGTACCGATCTGCTCGCCGCTGGCCGCAAAAAGGTAATACATTTCATCACCTGCATTTTAGCTTCCGAGGCCTTGCTTCTATGGTATCTTGATAGTTGCAGAATTTTGAGTTTGTGACTGAATCTGATGAATGGTAGAAAATAAAACACTGGATTTGGGTAAATCAAATCAGGATTCCTGGAAGTGAAGCCTTGACATCACTGTTCTAGCTAGGCAATTTAGATTTTTCCTTTTGGAAGTTGGCTTTTGGTGATTGGAGAAAAACCAGAAGTTGTTTCTGTGGTCAAGGTTTTTGTTTCTCTTTTTCTTGTTCTTCTTTTTACAACAATCTTTGGCTCTTCATTTCTTGGTGTACTGCTGGGTTCAAGACGTAGTGAGAGCATTAGCTGGAATCAAAAGTGAAAGGTGAAATTTGATGATATATTTTTCTATATTTACTTTCTTGACCAAAACAAGAAAAAAGAAAAGGAGTCAAATAAAGAAATCCTAACTTATGATGGAAATCGCTCTTGCTGCATCCTTTTTTTTGTTGATACAATCTACAGCTTTAGCCATTCTCTTTTCCTTCTCTTTAAATAACTAAGCGGTGAAGTGCAAATGTTTTTAGTGGGTATCTCATTCTTACTATTTTATTTCCAGCTTCAACAATTCCGTCAGAAGAAGGACACTAAAGGCAGTGGTAGTCAAGGAAAATCCTCAAAGAAGTCTGGAAAACCTGACCACCACGAGTCTGATAGTGATGTTTTGTCAGCTACCAAAGCAATGTCATTGCCACAGGTTCCTGATACAGAGCCTATATCTGAAAGCAATTCCAGTTTGGGACTCGCAGAGTCTTCAGTCTTTCATGCTACGAACAATACTGTGGCTTCTGAAACCTCTGTTATTCAAGTTGTTGATCAATCATCAACTTCCGGGAGTCCTGATGTAGGCATACCTGAAATAGAGTTGAATCAAAATTCTGAGAGCTATTCGGAGGGACTAGGCACCCGTTATGATGATTCTGCTTGCTCTAACTCGAATTTACTTGATACCAAGCAACCTGTTACTCATGATATTGAAAGGGCTGTTTCTTTGGGTGTCTCAAATATTTCTGCTGGGGAGACTGCTGAGCAGACTAAAAAACAATATATGTCTGCAGATGTTGAAGTTTCAGCCTCTGGTACTGCCGTTCGCTGTCTGGATGAAACTTCTATTACAGGAGAAACATGGAGAGAGGATTCATTGCCTTCACAACAATATGTTCCTGACACATCTCTGAGTCATCTAAAGGGAGATGAGGTAACCAATGTAGGTTGTTCTCTCCTCCTCTTATGCTTTCCTTTCTCATTTTTTAGGGGAGTCTATTGGGCATATTGGGACTAGTAATAAATGAATTTGATGTGTGATTAAATTCTCATTTGTTGCTGGGTAGGGGCAATGCAGGAAGCTGATGGCTTGGGTTCAGAGCACTTTGGTAGAAGCTGTGACATAAGGCATGAAGGAGATGTGAGAGTCACTCTATCTGATTGCAATGAAATTGCAGAAAATGTAGGCGGGGCAGCTGGAGAACATATTGGTGTAGTTGGGGTATCTGCTGAACTGCGGCGAGCTGATAGGGAAGACGACTCGTATTCGTTTACCGGTACCACTAATGTGTCAGACGGCCCATTGGCATCTGAATCTTTGATTTTAAATGCTGAAATTCCTTTGTTTGTTTCTCATGATGGGATGACGGAGCAGGATGAAGTTGTTGATTTGTCTTCTTCATTTGTAGAAAAATCAGAAGTGCTGACTGAATCCGGCATAAACCATGAAGAAGGTAGCCAAGCTGATATTACAGTTGCGGAGGTATTTAATCAGCAGTATATGCCTGAGGATTCTTTTATATTTGTGAGTAAAAACAATGAAGTACCTCTGTTAAATAGTCTACCAATTCCATCTGAAGGCTATAGTGTTGCTGATGGTGGGTGCCCAG
>JAOQMS010000003.1:30560519-30583564 GCA_027563885.1 Erythroxylum longipes | reverse complement strand
TCAATATCCCACACCTTATAGAAGTGATAAAAGGGCTCAGTGAAGATGAGTATAGAATTCTGCTGGATTCTAGAGGACCAATTCCATCTGAAGGCTATAGCGTCTCTGATGGTGGGTGCCCAGTCAATATCCCACACCTTATAGAAGTGATAAAAGGGCTCAGTGAAGATGAGTATAGAATTCTGCTGGATTCTAGAGGATCAATTCCTACATTGGATTTTGAGAAAAGCAGGTTGATCTCTTTGCAGAATGTGGTTCCAGATACATTGGAAAGACTCAAAGAAGAACTATACATTACAAGTTGTGCAAAGGATATTTTCCACGTGGAACTCACTGAAACGTCTGATCTGCAAACACAGTATGACCACCGGTTTCATCAATTTGATGGAGAAATCTGTGCATTACACAATTCACTCAGAGAAGCTTGTGAGAGGAGTACCTACCTTTCTGAAGAGCTTGAATTATGCAAATCTGAACTTCAGGCCAGTGTCAGTGAGAAAGAAGCTCTCCAACTCCAGTTTCTTGCTGCAAAGGCAGAAGTTGATGATGTTTCATCTAGAGCATATGAGCTGCAGAAGACATTGGAAAAGTCAGAGTCGGATATGTTGAACCTGTCAAAGGAGTCAGCAAAGCATGAGGATGTGATCGCATCATTGCAAATGGAAAAAGAGAACTTAAGGATGACTCTTGATTCACAAGAAAAGGAGATAGAGAAACTTGTGGATGAAAAAGATTCTTCTCTGCATGAGAATGAGAAGTTGCTCAAGGAGTTAGCTGACAGCAAAAGTCTAGCAGCTGCTTTGGAAGTGGAAATATCAAACTTAAATGCAACTCTTACTTCTGTCACAGATGAAAGAAAGAAGCTTGAAGACCAAAACCAGAATCTGGCCACTGGGAAGGAGGACTTATCTATGGCTCTGTCAGACAGTAAGATTCTGGTCGAAAATCTACAAGTTGAAACTGCCAACTTGTCTGGGAAACTTGTGTTTGCAACATCTGAGAGAGAGAAGTTCGAAGAGGAAAAAATGCATGTTGTTGAAGAGAATGAGAAACTTTCTTCCGAGATTCTTGTTCTTCACGAGAGGTTGGCTAAAGATCAGGAGGATTACATGCAGCTTGAGGCTGAACTAAGAGAAATGAGATTGCGTGTTGAACATCTAACTGAAGAGAATATATTTTTTAAAAGCAACTTGGATTTACGTGAAACTAAGTTCAAGGATATTGATGCTGGGCATCAAATATCATGTCTGGTTGGACCTCAGAATCAACTTGAAAGTTCTGAACAACAGAGCAGGGCTTGTGATAATGCACTTGATGAGGTACTTCCTCTCCAGATTGGTGGAAAACAAGATTATGAAGCTACTATTTCCATTTTGCACGATGTCGTTTCTGGTGAGCTGATTCAACAAGAAGGCTCTGATGATTCCTCTGGTTTAGTGATCTTAAAGAGACACATAGATGATGCAAATAAAGTTTTGCTTAAACTTGAAAAGGCAGTTCAAGGAATGCCAGCAGCATTGAGTAGATCCAGCGAGAAAATTGCAGCTCCAGCAGTATCAAAATTGATCCAAGCTTTTGAGTCAAAGGTGCATCATGAGGAACATGAGGCAGGTGATAGTGCGTCAGCAGAGGATCAATCTTCTGCAACTGATTCATTTGCATCAACAAAAGAGCATACAGAAAATTTGAAGGCAGTGCTGAAGGAGTTGCTCCTAGATGTTGAGAATGTTAGTTCAGCATTCATGGTGGAGCTGAATCATAGAAATACCAGCAATCTTGCAATGCAGGAACTCAAGCTTCAGCATGAGGCACTAATGGTACATAGCGGCAATTTAGAATCAGCCAACATTGAGCTTGGGGTTCTTTATGAAACTCTGAAGCAACATTTGTTGGCTGTTGAAGAGAAGGCCAAGGAGGATGAGGTTCATTGTGAAACCTTAAAACAGCTTGGCACCACTCTTAAAGCAGAAAACAGTGTGCTTGAAGAAAAAGTGGTTCATTATGAATCAAAAATTGAAGAATTACAGAATCAGTTGCATGAATTGCAGCAGAGCTCTGAGATGACATCTATACTTCTTGATGAACTGCAAAATGTCCAAAAGGAGATGGCTGAGAAGGCATTGGCAGCTGAGCAACAATGGGATTCTAGTATTAGTTGCATTTCTGATGCAATGGAAAGGCTTGGTGATTCCATGGGATTCTCAATCTCCACATTATTAACTGGGGATCATGGTTCTGTGGATGTTGTTAAACAGGTTGTTGCTTCTGTTGATTTGGCTATTGAGATGATCAAAGATATGAAAGAGAAAGTTGATGATACTAGCTTAGATCGTGAAAAAACCTTGAAATTGTTGGAAGAAGTGAATGGAAAGAATAATTGGTTACTTGAAAGGAATGAAGTTGCAAATGAAACGTTGAACCGATTATATCATGAACTAAGCAAGCTTCTGATTGATTCATCTAGTTCCATGGTTGAAACTGGAGTCGGTGTACAATATAAGAAATTGCCTGATCTGGTATATTATGCAAGTTATGAAAATTTTTTGGAGCAACTGCAGAATTTTCTGGCTGAGAGGATGCAGCTTCAGTCAATGAATAACAATCTTAATCTGGAATTGGCGAGTCGAATAAAAGATGTTGAGGAATTGAATAAAAGGTGTATTGATTTAAGTTCTTTGAAAAAATTGATTGAAGATGTTCAAATTGTGTTGAAGCTGGAAAGTTCTCAGGCGGAGCTGGATTTGGTTCCCTTTTCGCTTTTAGAGTCACTGGTGTCCTCGCTTATCTGCAAGTACAAGGAGGTTGATGAAGAGGTTAGGTCATCCAGAGAAGACTTTGGGTCTAAGGAGATGGCACTGACAGAATTTCAAGAATCAGTGAATGAGCTAAATGCTTTGAAACTTCAGCATGAAAATGAAATCCAGCTCTTAAAGGAACGCATAAACAAGGTGGAGGGTGCCCTCATTGCCACACAATCTGAGTTACAGGAGAAAGTAGGTGAACTTGAACAATCAGAGCAGAGGGTGTCGTCTATTAGAGAGAAGCTCAGCATTGCTGTTGCCAAAGGGAAGGGTTTGATTGTGCAACGTGACAATCTTAAACAGTCCCTAGCTGAGACATCAAGTGAACTAGAAAGATGCTTGCAGGAGTTGCAGTTGAAAGATGCCAGGCTGCAAGAGCTAGAAGCCAAATTGAAGACCTATTCTGAGGCAGGTGAGCGTGTGGAAGCTCTGGAATCTGAGCTTTCATACATTCGAAACTCAGCTACTACATTGAGGGAATCGTTCCTTCTAAAAGATTCTGTACTCCAGAGGATAGAAGAAATTTTAGACTATCTGGATTTACCTGAGGATTTTCATGCAAGAGATATAATTGAGAAGGTTGATTGGTTAGCCAGGTCAGCTACTGGACACCCTTTTCCTCGCGTTGATTGGGAACAGAAAAGCTCTGTAGGAGGTTCATTTCAAGATACTGGTTTTGGTGAAACAGACTGGAAAGATGATGCGCAACCCAGTTCAAATTCAGCAGATGATATTAGAAGAAAGTATGAGGAGCTTCAAAATAAGTTTTTCGGGTTGGCTGAACAGAATGAAATGCTGGAGCAATCCTTACTGGAAAGGAACCACATGGTGCAGAGATGGGAAGTACTTCTGGACAGGATCAGCATGCCTACACATTTGCGCTCCATGGAAACCGAGGATAGAATTGAGTGGCTGGGAAGTGAAATTTCGGAGGCTAACCATGAGAGGCTCTCTCTCCTGCAGAGCCTTGATCAACTTGAAAACAAGTGTAATTCATTGAATGTTGACTTGGAAGAGTCACAAAAGAAAATATCTGTCCTAAATGCAGAGTTGGAGGAGTCCCAAAAGAGAACATCTGATATGGCGATGCAACTTCAAGCAGTTATTCATGAGAGAGAGAGTCTTTCTGAAAGACTGGAAAATCTGATGTCTGATAACAGTAACCTTACGTCAAAGATAATTCAGATTGAACTTGACTGTGGGAAACTTAAGAATGAAGTAACTGTTCTGCAGGATAAATTGGTTGAGAAGCTTGAAAGTGAGGCAGATCTACAGATGATTGATGGCAAAATAGGCCAATTACAGAATTTGATTTGTAATGTGTTGCAGGATCCTGGTACTAAAGATCTTGTTTGCGCTGAAAGCAGTACAGAAAACTTGGAGAGATTATTGAGGAAGCTAATAGAGAATTATCTTGAGCTAGTGTACCGTGATACGGTAGAAAAAAACAATTTTCCAGGCTCTAATGCAAATCTTGTTGAGGAAGGGAACAGTGATGCACGAGATATGGATGAATCAGATGACTCTGTTATGAATAGTAAAACACTGGAGGTCGAGGACCCAAATTTGGTTGGTCTGAAGAAAAAACTTGAGGAGACATTGAATGAACTGATCAACACAAAGGAAGAAAGAGATAGTTATATGGAGAAGCAACAATTATTGATTTGTGAAGTTGAAACACTTGATAAAAAAAGGATGGAGTTGCAGGAGCTTCTTAGTCAGGAGGAGCAGAAATCTGCCTCCACAAGAGAGAAATTGAATGTTGCAGTGAGAAAAGGAAAAACTTTGCTACAACAACGTGATGGTTTAAAACAAACGATTGAAGAGATGAACGCAGAGATGGACCAACTGAAATCTGATATCAAGCACAAACAACTTGCCCTTGCTGAATGTGAGCAAAGGCTGAGAGACTTAACCAGTTACTGTGGAAGGGTAGAAGCTCTGGAATCTGAAAGCTTTTCATTGCAGAATCGTTTAGCTGAAACAGAGCATATGTTGCAGGAAAAGGTGCATACCTTATCCATGATTTTGAAGACTCTAGGAGGCATTGATGCTGGCGGTGCAATATCTGATGATGATCCAGTTGGGAAGTTGGAACATATTGGAAACCTATGTCAACATTTACATGATGCTGTGGCATCTTCTGAGCAAGAGTCTAGAAAATCTAGAAGAGCAGCTGAACTTTTGCTTGCAGAGCTGAAGGAAGTTCAGGATAGGAATGATGATCTTCAGGAGGAGCTGGAAAAAGCCACTTTTGATCTTGCGGAACTTGCCAAGGAAAAGGACGGACTTGAAGCTGCCAAAACTGAAGCCCTTTCATGTTCTGAAAAGTTGTCCTCTGTTCATGCTCAGGAGAAAAAGAAACTTCATTCTGAACTAATGGAGTTAAAATCTGCTGCATCTCAGTTAGACAGAAGTTTCATTGATTTTCATAATTTCCTATCCAATGTTTTCTCTAAGGTGTTGGATTTTCTACGAGATCTACAGGCTGGGATGGAATCATATCTTAAAGGTCTAGAAACCAATCATTCGGTTCTTGTTCCACTTTTCAGTGAATTGGATGCCATTGATAGTTCTCAGAGCAAGGTATTTTCTGTACCACTCCAACCTAAAACTTCTCTTCCACACAGATTATACTCTGCTTGCTTCAGCTTTTTGTTTTGAATATTTGTATTGCATGCATAACTCTTTTCATTACTTTTCAGGTGAATTTCGAGCCAACAAAAACTTCTTCAGAAGGCAAGACACCAGAGCACTTTGACGATCGTTCCGTTGGAGAAATTTTTGGATTTTTGCAAGAATTTTTGGAAAAAATTGATGGTCTGAAATTAATGTCAAACAAACACTCAGTTGCATTGCATGAAAGAGCTAGCATTCTTTCTAAACTAATGGGGATATTATTCAGAGACTTGACATCTCAGAAAGAGTCATTTGAGTCCATGAGGAGGGACATCAAAAACATAGAATTGATCAAGAAAGAAAAAGAAGCGGAAGTTCTTGTGTTGTGCAGGAAGAATGCCTTGCTCTATGAAGCCTGCACCAGTTGCTTACTTGAAATTGAGAACAGAAAAGCTGAAGTTCTAGCGAACAATTTGATCTTCAGAGATCTTGGAATGAATTTAGAACTGACAGCATCTGTTGATGGTGAACGTGCTTCAAGTTTACAAAATTATGTTTCATCTGAGGAACATGTCAAGATGTTATCGCAGAGATTACTGACAACTGTGAAGGAATTTGCTTCTTTTAGAAGTGAAATCATAGAAGGTGAGAAAAATGAAATGAAAATTATGATATCAAATCTGCGGAAAGAGCTGCAGGAGAAAGACATTCAGAGAGAGAGGATTTGCATGGAGCTTGTCAATCAAATTAAGGAAGCTGAATCCTCTATGGCAAGCTACTTGCTAGATCTTCAATCTTCAAAGGCTCATGAAATTGAATTGGAGAAACAGGTGGAAATAATGTTGGGAGAGCAAAGCACATTGGAGCAGAGAATAAGGGAACTTGAAGCTGGCCAAGTGATTTCAAAAGAATTAGAGGAGCGGATCCGATCACTGACTGACGTGCTCACTGCTAAGGATCAAGGTTAGCTTTATAAGTTTTTGCAATTTACAAATTGTTGTATTACTTCTTGATGTTACTAATAATGGATGCAATTTTTTTCAAAAACAGAAATTGAAGCACTTATGCAAGCTCTTGATGAAGAGGAGGTTCAGATGGAAGAATTTAATAACAAAATAGAGGGCTTGCAACAAGTTGTCAAACAAAAAGATGCAGATATTGCAATTCTTGAAACATCACGAGTGAAGATCCTCAAAAAACTTTCCACTACAGTGAGCAAATTTGATGAGCTTCATTCTTTTTCAGAAGGTCTCGTTGCAGAAGTTGAAAAGCTTCAATCTCAGTTGCATGATCGTGATGCTGAGATCTCATTCTTAAGACAAGAAGTCACAAGATGCACAAATGATGCTCTTGTTGCCTCTCAAGCGATCAGTATGAGAAATTCAGATGAGATTCATGAGTTATTGAAGTGGTTAGATTCACTGATTTTTCCAGTTGGTATCCAAGATTTGAATGTCAATGATAGCAGTCATGTGAATGATTACAAGGATTTGCTTCAAAAAAAGATCACATCTATTTTATCGGAATTGGAGAATGTACGAGCAGTTGCACAGAGCAGGGATTCATTGTTACAAGTGGAGAGGAACAAAGTGGATGAGTTAACACGCAGAGAAGAAGTTCTTCAGAAAACTTTGCATGAAAAAGAATCCCAGCTAAATATGCTTGAGGAAATTGGGGATTCAGGAAGACCAAGCACTGTATTATCCGAGATTGTGGAAGTTGAACCTGTGGTGAGTCCTCTGTTGTGCCAATGCTATTGCATGCCTAGGCATTCTGAGAAAAAAAAACAGTAACATATGCTTTCTGAGATCTGTTCCGTGGTTTTGAAGCATGTGTAGTCATAAATGTACAGCTTTATTGGAACTCTGCCGCCCATCTATGCCTCTCCCTCCCTATCTTTTTTGTAGGACTTGTTTTGTTAATAAAAAAATATTCAAGCTGTAATGCAGGCAAAATCTGTGTTCGCTTGTTAGGTTGTATGCAAATTTGTATACCTATATGTTATTTTAACAGCATTTGGTGTCATTGCCTTATGAAGGGAAAATTTGACATATTCCTTCCCTTTTCTATCCAATTTTAAGAAATTGAGCTTCCTATAACATTTATTTACGGATTATGATGAACTTTCATGCAGATAAATAAATGGGCAGCACCTGGACCATCCACTGCATCTAAAGTTCGCAGTTTACGCAAGGCCAACAATGATCAAGTTGCTATTGCTATTGATATGGATCCAGAAGGCAACACTCGACTAGAGGATGAGGATGATGATAAAGGTAGTCCGCCAGGATTATGACATTTCTGTTCTGTTAGTACCTCTCCTATTGATCAGCCTATACTACCTAAGCAACCTAAGCCCATTAAACTTATGTTCATGGGAGCAAGTTGGGAAAAGGGGAATCTGCCATGTAGGCAAGTTGTTATGAGTTTGCTATAGTTAGTCATGGAGAGTGGAGAGAAATTCCCCTTTTCCCAACTTGCTCCTACAAACATAAGTTTTAATGGGCTTAGGTTGCTTAGGCAGTATAGGCTGATCAATAGGAGAGGTACTAACATGTTCATTTCTTCACTCAATTTGATTCGTCAGTCCCACTGACTCATTTTCCCCCCTTCTTACCCAGTTCATGGTTTCAAGTCCCTCACTACATCTAGAATCGTCCCAAAATTTACAAGACCTTTAACAGACATGGTTGATGGCCTATGGTAGGATTCTGTTGTGTACTTTGTCTCCTGTTGATCCAATATGTTTGGATTGATAGCTGGACTAAACTGAGCTCTTACATGCATTACCAGGGTTTCATGTGATCGGGCATTGATGCGACAGCCTGCTTTACGGCTCAGTATTATCTTATATTGGGCAGTATTGCATACACTTCTTGCAACTTTTGTTTTTTGAGAAGCTTGACTGGTTAGTCCTTTTCTTACTTCAATATACCATCTACATTAGATTCATTTTATGTGCCTTAATTTATCGCTTTAGTTATGCATGTATCCCGATTTTCTTACCCTCTGTATCTGTTCATTATTATGTAATATGCAGTGTCAATTTGCAAGCAATTGGAAATACTCCTATATTCATAGTCAACACTTCTGGATTCTGTTCACTTCGATAGCTTTGTCAGCTTTGCTTGTAGTGTGTGCAACTTTTACAGTTTCACTGTTGCACAGGTTTGCAGTAGTTTCGAAGTCTAGATGAAAACGGAGCCATGGGATTTTGTCCAGAGTCGTGCCTCTCATGGGCATTGATCCTCATGTTGGAGTTAGATTCACATTGATTAATTATTGATCTCAGCCAGGCAACTGGGATTTTCCATTTTACTTCTATAAATCTCAGATTGCTTGGTTGCTTCAAATAAAGACAGGTTTTTGTTACAAATACAGAGAAAATAGTTTGTTCACTTGAAGCCAACCAAGGGCTGTACCATAGTCCTAGGATTATCACAGTATTTCACAGATATCCTTTCCGAAATTGTAATCAATCAGCACCGGTTGTATATATTGGAAGCGGGCAAGTTTTCAGGCCTTGTTTTTTTTATATATATATTAATTAGCAGATTGTATATCATCAAACAATTGTTACGGGATATATTTTTCTTTTTGCTCAGGTGGTCTAAGTTAGTAAATTTTGAAATTGCTACTAGAAATGGATTATGTATCTTAATTCTGGTCGGACTAATTTCCAAACATGTGTAAAAGAAGTCTACTGGATTGCAGCATCAAATATGATATCGATACTCATTTAAGGGATAATTAATATTAAAGTGTTCAATTTTTGAATTTTTTAAATTCAATTTTTAAGTTTTTTGATTGAGTTGTTAATTTTTTAAAATTTTAATAATTTAGTTTAAAACGTTAGACTTAGTCATAAAAATCTTGAGTTTTCTAATTTTTTAGTTTGATTTTTAACTTTATAATTCGATTTAATTGTTAAAAGTTCATTAATTTATTAATTAATTAGTTAGTTTTTAATAATTAATAATTTTTTATAAATTAATTAATTTTTATTTAATAATTTCTTTTTTAGTTATATTTTAAAATTTTTAATGGTCAAAGAAAATTTTATTTAATTTTTAGCTTAATTTTATGGTAGTCTATTAAATCTTTTAAATTTTAAACAAATAAATATTTACGTGTTATTAAGTAGATATATTACATCATTAAAAAATAATTTTAAATAGAATTATTGAGATTTTATAATTTTGAAATCTTGAGCATTATCTACATTTTTTTAATATGTTATCCTCCATTTAATGATTTGTTTAATATTGGTTTGCATATAACTTTTAGATAATAGCTAAAAATCTTCCTTTACACTATGTTTGATTAGATAGTTATTAATGAAATAGAATGTATTTTTTAAGAGGAAGGTTTATAATGGAATAGAATAAAATAAGATAGAATGGAAGGGTTTCATATTACATTTCATTCCATTCTAAACAGTAAAAATAAATTACCTTTAATTTAAGGAGTTTATGATAAAATGTAAAACGATAAACAATATTTCACTATATTACATTATAAATTTTTTTTTCAAACAATATTATATTATATTATATTATAAATTATTTTATCACTCTTAAACAATAATTTTATTAATATTATATATATTTATATTTCATTACATTATAAATCAATATATTCTATTTTATTATGTTAAAAACATTAATTCCAAATAAACATATTGTCAACCTCAGTCTCCGAGGCCCGATGGGCATTTGTAGCTCACCAATCATTTTGATCGTCTTGCTTCTCCGAGTTTCAGCTCTGACAAGGCATTTATACCACCTTGACTAATCTTTTTTCACTTTCATGTCTCCAGGAATTTGATCGTTCTGAATCGCCATAGTTGGATCATCAACACTGCCTTTGTCGGCTTTACCATCCCACCAAGCTACGTGCACACTCCGACCTAGTTCTCCGGGATACGTGTTGGAGCTGCCCATATATGCCTGTACACCCAACAATTACAACAAATTCGTGACCTCAAGAATACTCCTCGTCTCTCTCTGACTTTGGGAGAGCCAGTACAGTTCGGCTTAGATTGTTTTAGTGAAAGATGTGTCTTCATTTTTTGAACCTGTTTTAGGAGTAGATGTTAGTTGAGCTAAAGCTTATTGGCAATTAGGACTTTTATTTGATTGTCCTAATCAGGATGTGGAGATAAGATCAACTGGTCCTAATTAGACTACTCTTTGGTATGTCTTGATACATAAACCATTTGCAAAAGAGAAAAATAGAAAACTTTGGTGGTTGATATGACAAAATTTTATTATCTTGCCAACAAATTTAGGAAAAGAAAACCCATAAAAGTAAGTTAACATTGAAAGGATCCAATAATTGAAAGACAATGGACAATTCTCACCAGCCATGAACCAGAAAAGTTTAAAAAAAAGAAGAGATCTTGAACCATCTGCGTAGGTAAACCAACATGCTTGCAGTTTTTTTTGAGAATTTAGCATGCTTGCAGTTTTAAAATGCACAGCTTGGTGTTTTTTCAACAGAACACAGAAGAGAAGTTGCACTTGCA
This sequence comes from Erythroxylum longipes, assembly GCA_027563885.1. Classification (NCBI taxonomy): domain Eukaryota; kingdom Viridiplantae; phylum Streptophyta; class Magnoliopsida; order Malpighiales; family Erythroxylaceae; genus Erythroxylum; species Erythroxylum longipes. Next base: position 30,572,617 of record JAOQMS010000003.1, on the reverse strand, counting down.
GATAGGGAACCCACGTCAGAGGAGCAATATTAGTGAGAAAAAAGTTTTCAATGGAAAGAATTTAGCTGGTCATAGAGAAACCTTACTAGTTACAACAGGCCTGAAGGCAAAAAATGAAAAAAAAAATCGAAAGTACACAAAAGAATGAGTGCCCTTAAGTTTGTGCAGCGTAGTTACAGTTCCAATCTGTAACTGGAGTGTTTAAGTCTTCTTCTTTGGCTCAAAAACGTACTTAATGATTGAATCTTTAATGGACAACAGCTCAGGAAACTCAGTTTTCAACTTTGTAGCATCCAGCTCATTGTTACTCCTTGGTGCTGCTATAACCTTGGCTTGTTCTTCCAGATTGAAATTGACCCATTTGAATTTAGGGTCTATAAAATCTCTGTACATCTCCAAAATTTCATTGTGGCTCACTACTCCAGGATTTGTGAAGTTCCATATGCCTCTGCAATTTCTTTTGGCCATCTCGATGGAGATTGGAAGGAGCTCATCTAGAACCGTCATGCTATTTGGAATGTTCACCACTTTATCATAACGAGCAATTTTGGTGATGAAGTTTCTTGGGTTACTGAGATCAGATGATATAGGCATTCGGACTCGCAATGTGCAGACATTTTCATATTCTTTCAGAAACTCCTCTACCTGTAGTTTAACCATGTTCATGAAACTGCTTTATTTACATCATGATACTAATTTAGCTTCCTTTAACAGAATTGTTATGTCACAGATGCTAAAAGTTCTATAGCAAGAAAAGAAAAAAGAAGGTTTTGTGTTATTCACCATGGCCTTTGTTTTGGAGTAGAACGAACCAATGAAGTTTGGCTTGTCCTCTTCCTTGAATCCGATCCCTGAACCTTGTGGATGCTCCTTATTGTATTCAAATATGCAACCTGTTGCGAAATTGATCATTAGAAGATTATGCTCCTTGCAAACATCTGCCAGAGTCAGAGTCCCTACAACGTTAGTCTTAATAGTTTCCACCTTGTGCGATTCACACCAATCAACATTAGGCCTTCCTGTGATTCCAGCAGCATTAAACACATGAGTTGGTCTTACTGTGTTCACATCTTCCACGATTGATTTCCTATCTTCAAGTCTTCCTTTTCCATAATCAAATGCAATACCAGCGTCCTTACAGAGCTTTCCCAACAATCCCCCTATCCAACCAGTCCTCCCATATATCAGGAACTTCATGCCTGAATTGCTAGTGCTATAAGAACTTTCTTTTGCATTGCTTACGCATGAACTTTCCCATAACCATGAATCATCACTCGAATTACTTATCATTGCCACCTGTGGATGTGGGTCCAGAGCCGCTGAAACATCGCCCCACCAATTGGGGTTTTTGGTGTACCATTCCATTGTCATCTTCAGTCCTTCTTCCCATGGAGTCTTCTCCCACCAACCAAGCTTCTTGAGCTTTTGATCATCCAAGAAGTATCTCTGATCATTGAAAGGTCTGTCTTGAACGAACTTTATAGCTTTATTTGAATCTAGCCCAAATAACTTGCAGATGTCCGCTGCCACATCCAGGACTCGTCGCTCCTTCTTGGTCCCAATGTTATAGACGTGACCAATCACCCCCTTGTGAAGTATCACATCAAATGCTTCTGCGACATCCTCACAGTATAAATAGCTTCTCACATTTGAACCATTTCCGTGAATTGGCAGCTGTTTTCCTTTCATGGCAAGGAGAATGAACTTTGGGATGAGTTTTTCTGGGTATTGGTTAGGGCCATACACATTGTTGCCTCTTGTAGTAATGGTAGGGAGGCCATAAGATCGGTGATAAGCCATAACCAGCATTTCAGCCCCTGCTTTTGTAGCAGAATAAGGATTTGTAGGAAGGAGTTGAGAAGCCTCGGGATTTCCAATATCAGTCTCCATGTCAGTTTCTCCATAAACTTCATCGGTACTGACATGAATGAACCTCCTGATCTGCTTAGTAACTTTGCAGGCTTCAAGAAGAACATGGGTACCATATATATTATTGGTGGTGAACTCAAAAGAGTTCCCAAAGGAATTATCCACATGGGTTTGAGCAGCAAAATGCATTATAGTGTCAATGTCCTCAACAACCAGAAGATGGTTTACAAGATCCGAACAAGCAATATCACCCTTCACGAACTTGAAGTTTGGCGAGGAGCGACATGAGGCAAGGTTCTTGAGACTAGAGCAATAGTCCAACTTGTCAAGGGCAACAATCTTGTACTCAGGGTAGTTCTTGATTAGTCTATTGGTAACATGAGAGGATATGAAACCGGCCGCACCAGTTATTAGAATCTTTTTGGGTGCATAAGGTGTAGGATCAGAAGACATTTTCTTTGGTGATCTTATTGTCTCGACTTCAGTTATGTTACATGAAATTGTCAGAATCTGTCAGAATAAAAAACCCCACAATTTGTAAAGCCAAGATCATGCATTTACTAATCTAGCTCTGGTTTTCTAATAATTCTCGAGCTAGAACCAGCCAAACCTTAAATTCTTATTGCTGGATCAAATCTGCCCTATACAAACCAATATAAGAGCAAATTAATAAGAATCATTGTAAATATCCCATGAACTGACAACAACAAATGCCGTCTTCCAAAGGGCATTATGAAAGTGGATTAAAATGCATAATGATCATAAAAGGAAATAAGACGCGAAGACAAAACATCAAAAAGTAAAAAAGGTAAGAACATGACAAGATAAAAACAGATCAGAACTTACTGGTGGTGAAGATGGGAGAGAAGCAAAGAGTGTCCTAATGGAAGATGAAAATAGAAAGTAGTGGTTAAGCATTCCTCATCATTTAGCTTTGGATCAAAACGAAAGTAACTTGGTGAGGTCGTAGGCTGTTAGAGATTAAACAGATCTCTGACTCTTTATTAGCCTCAAGCTTTCATTAAACGTGTTGCTTTTACACTTCTTTTCGGATTAACAGTTTCATTAATGATGTTTAATTTTTACATAAGATTTATTTAAAAAATTATTGGTTAATTACAAACATATAAAGCTTTTTAATTATATCTAATTTTTAAAATTCTATTTTATTTAAAATTTTTCATTTAAATTTAATACAAAATTTTAATTAATTTAATAACTAAAAAATCTTAAAAGGGTTTTTAAACTTTTGTAATTTCTCCAAGAAAATTTGGATTCCTTTTAAATTTTTTAAATGAATAAAAGATTAAGTGATTAACTTTAATTTTGTGACTCCTATAAAACTCTTTTGCAATGGTTAAAAAATTCTATCGGTTTAACCAAAAAATTTTTGAACTATTTAACTTTTTAGTTCAGTTTTTAACTTTTCAGTTCGATTTATTTTAATAATTCTTATTGTTAAAAACTAATTGATTTATTAAGTAATTGGTAAATTTTTGTAAATTAATAATTTCTTGTAAACCAAAATAAATCAATTAATTTTTATTTAATAATATGTTTTCTAATTAAGCTTCAAATTTGTCAATAATTAAAAACAACTTCTTTAAATGTATTTCAAATTTTTTATTTATATTTAATCTTTAACCGATTTTATTACGGTCCAATATCAATTGAATCCTTTAAACTTCTCGTTTTATTATTTTAACTTATGGTTCAGTTATTAAAAGATTATTCTTTTGTTTTGATTGTTAGTTCATAAAAAATCAACCTTTTCTTCTTAAAACTCATTTTCTTTTTCCTTTTTTTTTTTTTCTGTACATGCAACCTCTCTTGTTTAGGCGATGCAGACAAGGCTGCTCAAAACATCTGTAAGGGCTCTCCTTACTGATTGAGATATGGAATTATTGGCCAACTCCTTGACAGACTCCTTGTAACATTCAACACTCAACAACGTTAATGAAATCCCACGTTTTAAACTTTGTTAATCGGCCGGCTGAGGATATTATCGACCTCTGTAATTAATAATTGTAGTTTGATTATATCAGGAAACAAGCAAGCTTGCTGCTATAAATGTCATTCGTCTCCACTGCTTGTATGTGCCACAAAATATATCCTTATTCTTTCTTATTTCATTTTGCTCATCAAACATCAAGACAAGGTAGGCAAGACATAACTCGAAAAGCCATGGCAATGCTACTTCAGAACTCCATTTCTATTGTAACCCTCGTTACTTTGTTGCTAAGTTCAAGCTATTCCTTGAAGGCCTATGCTCAAGCTACAGGAAATGCAACCCATTACCAGCCTCCGTACATGCGTAATTAAACATCTTATAACAAAACAAAAATTTCCAAGTTTTGCATTCAATCTCAAGCTAATTTTCAAGGCTTATACAAACTCCTCACCTCTTTTAATTTTCTTTCTGTGTATGTACAATGCAGCTTCTGCTTGTTATGGGTACGCTGAACAGGGTAATATGATTGCTCAAGTAGGAGAAGAACTTTGGAACAATGGTCTGGCTTGTGGGAAGCACTACCAAGTAACTTGCCTGAGCGGTTGCAGAGACCAAACACCAGTGACTGTGAAGATTGTGGAACACTGTTATAAGTGCGAGTTTACTATGATTTTATCAGAAGAAGCGTATGACCAGATTTCGTACACTAACGGTGGTGGATTGATCAATATCTCTTACCAAGAGTCAGTACATTAACAGTATTATTACATAAGTCTTAATTAACTTACTGGCTACATGTTAAGAGGTGATTATAAAAACTGGCCTTCTAATGGTTTTCTCAGGGCTCAAAACTAGAGCTTCCAGAAATGCAAAGTGCTTGAGATTGCCAGGCCCCATCCCCATGGGATTCCTACAAGTTTCAGTAAACAGTAGTGCAGTGTTTCTCGGTTAGATTTATTCTCCAATAAAAGACGTTTATGTCCAATGAAAGAAGGGCCATGCAATTCATCGTTGACGAATTAGTTTAAGTAAATCATTGCTTCATGAAGTATTATCTGTTGAGCAAGTTCATCTTTGCAGATTTGCCTTTTACCAGTTTTATGCTCCATTGCATATACAATAACATGCCTATTTACCAATGTTTGATAAAGCAGCATGAACAACAATTTCAAATCGAATTATTAAATTTCCACAATATAATATATGCAATTACTTTTTAATAGTTATGAGAAATCTTTCACAGAATAATGAAAACAATAATCGTAAATTAATAATTACTTATTAACTAAAATAAATTAACTAATTTATATTTAACATTTTTAATTAAACTTAAATTTTTTGATATATAACTATAATTTCTTTTGATAATATTTCAAAATTTTAATTTTATTTAATCTTTAGTGAATTTTGTGACGGTCTAATACTAATTAAGCCTATTAAACTTTGAACTTCTTATTTTACTGGTTTAACTTTCGTATGATTTTTCAATCATAGTTATTTGCCACCCTAATGATACCAAAAAGTCGCAAAAGAATAAGGTTGCGTTTGGATCTGCGGTGCGGTAGGGATAAGTACCTATCCATCGCAGTCTTCAAACGCAGTCACACGTTTTGATCTGCGGTCGACCAACCGCAGGTTAGAGGAAACTGTGGTGGCACCGCAGAAATAGATAAGCAAAAAGAGAGCTGCGGTAGGAAATTGCTTATGCGGTAAGAATTTTAGTTTCTAATAATAACCTTATAATAATTAATATTTTACATTATACCCTTGCGTAATTAATATAAGGAAGTTTAACTCCTGTGTCTCCCCGACTCCTTCCCATCCAGGTAAACTCTTTCCTGACTAATAATATATTTTTTATGAAATATTTTATTTACTAAATTTATTTTATTTATATTTTTCTTATTTTAATTTAATATTTTAATGTTTATAATTTAAATTTATATGACTAATAATATGTTTTTATGGAATATTTTATTTACTAAATTTATTTTGTTTATATTTTCTTATTTTAATTTAATATTTTGTTATTTGTAAGTTTAAATTTATATGACTAATTATATATTTTTAATTATTTATACAACAATTAACAGTTTATTAAATCAATAAACTTTTTAGTCATTTTATCTCTTTTTAGCAACGCAACCACACTTGTCAAACACTTATTTTCACGTTTCAGCAGTTATCAAAATAGCAATCCCAAACACATAAGTACTTATTGAGAATAAGTAATTATTATTTCAGCAGGTTGATCTTAGCAGGTTACTAACCGTCACCGCTCCCTCAAACCAAGCCTAATAAGATAGCCTTAAGGCTACAACAAAACACCCTACAAAGGTATTATTGAAATGTTATTGGGCCTTCTGATATGACAGGCCCAAAAATATGTCTGGACTTTACTGAAATGTAAATGTAAACCAGTCCAGCTCCTGAGAAGATTGGGCTTAGAACTTATGAAGCCTATATATATTACTTCAAAATTAATTTTAAAAGTATCATAATTTTAAGATATGTGACATAACTAATATACGTAAACCAATAAAATATTACTAACATAATTATTTAGTTTAATTTTTAAATTTAATCTTAACTAATTATACATTAATCAAATTAATAATTTAAAATAATTACAATAAATTATTATTATTACAAGATGAATGGATAATCAACTAGAGAATCTTTCTAGTAATTTCGTAAATTGTGCCATTAAGTTGCATCAGAGATTGTGTTTCTTTCAGTGATATCTTCGCCAATTTGGAAATTCAGATTTCAGGATTGTAACTTCAAACTCTTTTGTGGGCTACCATATTTCTAGAAGACGAATGGTTTTGCTGGCCGAACTGTTAATGCTTAAGACAAAAGTAACTAAAGAACAGTTTTCGCAATCTCGATTGGAGAAAATATCAGATTTGTAACAACTTCTAAACCATCAATTTATCTGTTCTCGATGTCTTTGTAAGATGTGATAGTGAGTTGAGAAGACAATGAGAAGGTACGGACTTCTGTGATTGCTTATCTAGATTAGCAAGCTAACTTTCTGCTATAAATACAGTCCTCTCCATTTATTAAATGTCAACGGCTTGTATATAAAGGCAGAGAAACCAAGATACGACTCGGAAACCATGGCATTGAGACTCCAGAGCTCCATTTCTGTTTTAACCCTAGTCAGTTTGTTGCTAAGTTCGAGGTATTCCTTGAAGGCTTATGCCCAAGTTTATGGATACGGGACGGCAACTTATTATGATCCTCCCTACACGCGTAATTCAATATTTTAATTACAGACAACCATTTGACTGATATCCCAGTTTGCACTCACACACACACACACATATATATCACTTGTTATATAGATTCTGACATATGCTTCCTTTACTCTGTAAGTGCAATGTAGCTTCTGCTTGCTTTGGTGAACATAAGCAGGGTGTTATGGTTGCTCAAGTAGGAACGACACTTTGGAAGGGTGGTTTAGCTTGTGGGCAAACTTTCGCAGTAACTTGCCGAAGCGCTTGCAAAGACCAGAAGACAGTGCAGGTGAAGATTGTAGAGTACTGTCGTACTTGTAAAGATACCATGGCTTTGTCAAGAGAAGCATATGACAAGATTTCGTACACTAATGGCGCTGGATCTATGTATATCTATTACCAACAGTGAGTACAGCAACAATAATGCATGTTTCACTTGTTCTTGATTAATTTGCTAGTCCAGCTGTTCCGCGATATCAACTTGCCTTCAAATTGCTTTTTCAGGATATAAACTAAAGCTTCCGGAGTTTACGAAGGTGCCTCTGAACAGATTGGCGACAGTTGTGACATTAATTAAATTCGTGGGGTTCCTCCAAGTTTTCGCAGATATTATTGTGTCCAGTAAAAGTAGTTTTTCTGGAATACCTGTTGTATCGTATTCAACAAAAATGTCAGGTAGGTCGGATCTGACTCGACTCTTTTGTTATTGTTAGTTCTGCGCAATAAAAGAAATCATATCTGCTATTTGAAACCTTTTCATTTACTTACTAATAGAGTCTATTTAGTAGAATTCAGTGCTTTGTATGGAAAAGGTTAGACTTTCGCAATTTTAATGAGTTTGGAGATGATAATGAAGAAGTCGCTGGGCAAAGAATCATGCACGTAACATAACATATAATTGTAAATGTTTGGGTGTAAGGTTTAACATATTTAATTGGTATTAGATTGTTATAAAGCTATTTAAACTAATAATATATGAGCAACTACAGGAGACCTTAACCTTTATATATAACTTTCATATCAAACTTTCACATCAGAAGTTCGATATGGGTCCGGTTTATACTAATCGGGATCTATTTTCTTCCTAGAATTCGACCCATTGATTTAGATCATTTATTGGCCCCTTTATTATCTTTATCTGGGTCAAATTACGTAACTTAACCGATAAGTTATTAAAAAACAAAAAAATACAATTAATAGTTGTCCAACATAATGAGAAGGAGAAAATTGTCCAACATTTTTCTCTTGGACAATTATTAATTGCAGTTTTGACTCAAGTTTAAAAATAGTTTGAAAACTCGGTTAAATTACGCTATCGTATTGATACCAAATTTAAAAATTAAAAACATTTGATCCAAAGGTAACGAAAGTTCAATATTCTATCATAAAAGGTTTTTGATATCGAAAAATATCAAATACATATATCATATATGACACATGTCCAATATAATCATAAATATCGAATACCTTACCAACATAAAAGGGAAAATAGAGTATGACAAACTAGGATGATACCTGTATAATCTAATATGTATCATCTTTGTTTGTAGGTCTTGATTTCTTCAACTTTATGCTAAACTGCAACAAGAAATCATGTTTTCTCTTACCAAATGCTAAACAACATTAGAGAAAACCTTGTTTTCTCCAACCGAATGCTAAATAGCATTAGAGAAAACCTTTATGTTCTCTAACTGAATGATAAACTGCATTAGAGAACCTTTATGGGATGAATACTTTATATCCCCCTATGTCATGTCAAATTTATGGATATCCGTACTAAACTGTATGTGTCTAAATGACATAGGCTTAAGGTAAATCTTTATATATGCCCAATGACCTTTAAAGTGATTAAGATCAACACAAATCTTAAGACTTTCGTATGTATTACGACTATACAAAAGAACAGTTATTAATGAGGATAAAAAGATGATCATTTATATTAATAAACAATCATAATGTCATAATACATTAAAATGTACAAATATTTAAGGAGTAAACACAATGATCCTTAACTATTACTTTCTAAGGACCTTAACACGCTTATACTGGATACATGTTTAACAAACAGTAGTGGGCGCAATCTTGATTAGCTAATATCTCCTTAGTACTGATATGCTCTACTTAGACGTCACCATTTTGAATCAACTCCTTTATGGTCAAGTATTTGACCTCTAAGTGCTTTGACTATGTGATATTCTTGTTGTTGTTACTGAACAACAATATAGTAAGATTATCACAGTATACCCTAATGGCTCTAGCTATCGAATCTACCATAGACAACTTAGAAATCAAGTTTCTGAGCCAAACCGCTTGTGTAGCAGCTCCATAACATGCAACAAACTCTGCATACATAGTCGAGGAAGTTACCAGTGTCTGCTTGACACTCTTTCATGATACTACACTATCTGCCAACATAAAAATATATCCTGAAGTGGAGTTGTGATCATCCGGATACATAGCAAAGTCGGAGTCTGTATACCCTGTGAGGTTTAAATCGTTGACTTTTCTGTATGCCAATGTATAATCTGTGATACCCTTTAGGTATCTTCACATATTCAACCCAAAAAGTGAAAACAGGTCAAAAGATATGACCAAAATACTAAGGGAAAATGCTTATTCTAAAGAAAATGAAACAAACTTTCGAAATTGCAAGCTCGCTTAACTGCATTCCAATGATCTACACTTGGGTTAGCCAGATATCGACCCAATAGTCCAACAGTAAATGCAATGTCCGGTCTAGTGTACACCTGGACATACATCAAGCTACTAACTGTACTAGAGTATGGGACATTCCTCATAGCCTCTCTCTCAACTTCATTTTTTGGACACTGTGTCAAAGATAATCTCTCACCATGAGAGATAAGTGCTACAATAGGTTTATAGTCAGTCATATTAAACCTTCATAGCACTCGCTCAATGTATGCTCTTTGTGAGAGGCTCAATGGGTGTTGAGATCTGTCCCGGTGAATCTGTATACTAAGGACAAAAGATGCTTCAACTAAATCCTTCATGTTAAAGTGTTTGGCCAAAAGTTACTTTACCTCATACAACATGGTTAAATCATTTGACGCAAGTAAAATATCATCCACGTATAATAATAGGAAGATAATTTTGCTCCCCCTGACCTTATAGTATAAGCATCTTTCGACTTTGTTTTCCACAAAGTTGAATGAGGTCAAAACCTCATCAAACTTTAAGTACCATTGTCCAAAATCTTGTTTCAGATCGTATATTGATTTAGTCAATTTACAAACTTTGTCAATTGCATCTTGATCCTGAAATCCTTCAAGTTGTTCCATATAGACCTCCTCATAAAGGTTACCATTCAGGAAAGCGGTTTTAACGTTCATCTTATGTAGCTCCATGTCATAATGAGTTACTATTGTCCTAATCACTCTAAATGTCTCCTTCGAGGATAGAGAAGGTAACATTAAAGTCAACTCTTTCTCTCTGAGTGAATCGCTTGGCAACCAAACGCACCTTAAACCGCTCAACTTGGCCATGTATGTCCTTCTTGGTCTTAAATAGCCATTTGCAACTGACAGACCTTCAATGTTGAGGTAAATTAACAAGCTCCCATACCTTGTTATATCTCATATATTGCATCTCATCCTTCATTGCTTCCCACCACATAAGTCCGCATGGGGTCCAGAAGTGGCTTCTATAAAAGCAACTGGATCCACAACAAGTCCTATATCATAGTCTTGCTCACCCAAATAGACCATGTAATCTGACGAGATAGCAAGTCGCCTTTTTCTGGTGGATCTGCACAACTGCATAGATTCTTGCACCTCAGAATCCTCTTCCTGAATAGGTATAGTTCCATGTGCGTGCATAGGCATAGTACTCGGACCTTCACCACCTGATTTGATTGTATGGGGGTGGATATGAAATAATCATAGTATTTATCCTACTATTTCCTAGAGGATATGAGGATTCTCCCTCATCATGGACATAGTATTTTAGAAACTTAATCGTCTGTGATTTCACTATTCTAGCCCCACCTTATATACAGTAAAATCTGTAACCCTTAGAGTGGTCAGGATAAGCTACCAAATAGCAACAAGTGGAACGAGGTTGCAATTTTCTCTCATAAGGATTATATAGTCGTACGTCAGTAGGGCAGCCCTTCACACGAAGGTGTGCAAGGCTTGGTTTCCACCCTTTCCAGAGTTCAAATGGTGTCCTGGATACTGAATTACTTGAGACTCTCTTCAAGATATACAATATCGCTTAATGGATTCACCCCAAAGGTATTCGGGTAGGTTAGTCCTACTCTGCATTGACCTTATCATATCCTTGAAGGTGTGATTGTGTCTTTCAACCACATCATTTTGTTCACGACTATTTGGCATAGTGAACTGAGTCACTATTTCAACTGATTCCAAATACTTGGCAAATGGACCCTTTCCTTGTCCTGCAACCCTATATCTACTATAGTATTCCCCTCCCCTGTCAGATCTGACGACAATCTTTATTGATTTTCCCAATTGATTCTCAACCTCAGTCTTAAAGATCTTGAACTTATCAAGAACTTCAGACTTTTGCTTTAGTAAGAACACATAGCCATAACTAAAATAATCATCTATAAATGTCAAAAAATATCTAGCATTGAATAACGTGACTGTATAGGGACCACTAACGTTTGTATGTATGAGGTCCAACAAACCAGAAGCATGTGTTGACCCTTTTTTTCTTTATCTTGGTCAACTTACTTCTACAACAATTGATACATGGTTCCAGATCATTGAAGTCCAGAGTTAGGAGAATGTTATTTTTTATCAATCTCTCAACCCTCTCCCTGGAAATGTGGCCTAAGCATTTATGTTACAACATGTACGATGTTTCATTTATGGAGGCTCTCTTTCGAGCAACAGGTTCAGCAACATAAGAAGAGGCATACATTTTGTTAGGAGTAAGACACATTCTATATAATCTGTAGGATAAGAAGTAGTTCGATATGTGATAGTGTGTAAATCTAGCATGTTTTAGTTCCTAATTCTATGCTTATTTGGTGATTTATTGTGCTTAAATGT
>JAOQMS010000003.1:30523284-30544739 GCA_027563885.1 Erythroxylum longipes | reverse complement strand
AAACAAAAATTAAAAATTCACAATAATTATAAAAGTTGAAATAAATAAAATAATTAATTAAAAAACTTTGAAAAAAAGTGGGGAAAGAGAGGTAGGAGGAAGGGAGGGAGATTTTAAAAAAATTTGAAATTTTTGCAAAAAATTCCCCAATTTTTTAAAATTTTCGGTATCGGCCGGTATTTGACTGGTATTTTAAATACCGCCGATACCGACCAGTATTTACATCCGGTACTATAACTTATATATCGGTACCAGTTTTGGTCCGGTACGGTACGTACCGGCTGGTACCATAACTTATATATCGGTACCAATTTTGATCCGATACCGACCAATATGTACCAGTATTCATAACAATGCCCTTACTTATCTAAAATTTCAAAGTTTAATTTAAAAAACAATTGAAAATTGAAAATTAATCAAAAGTTTTTAGTTTATAAGAATTTATTAATTTATAAAAATTGACCAGTTAATTAATAAATTGATTAATTTTTAATAATAAAAATTATTAAAATAAATCGAATTAAAAATTGAAAACTAAACTAAAAACTTAAGCGGTTCAAAAATTTTATGGTTAAATAGGTCAGATGCGTTTTTAAACCATTGAAAAAGTTCTTCATAAATTTTAATTTTGTGATCAAATATTATTATCATAAAATCAAAGCAAATTTGTAATATCCATTAAAAAATCTCGATATCAAGTCAAACTTCCCCCTTAAGGTATTTTTTTTAAATGAAAAAAATCTGGGAAGATGTTCAACGAAAACTACGATTCAGTATATCAAACCGAGCACTCTACTAGTGCAAGTATAAACCTGTGTTGTCTTATGGACGATGTGCACATCCAAACCAAGAAGAAATTTTGCTGGGTAAGAGAGTGATAGAGAGAACCATGGGTTCACAGTCCAGAATTCATGTTGTTATGTTCCCATTCATGGCTCAAGGCCACACCCTTCCATTACTAGACCTTGCTAAAGCTTTTTCCTTCAAACAAATCAAGGTTACGATCATCACAACCCCATCAAATGCAACATCCATCTCCAGTAATTCCGATTGCTTCCCCAATATTTGTCTCACTGAACTACCATTTCCTTCCATGGACGGACTCCCCAGAGGCTGTGAAAACACTTCTCAGCTTCCTTCGATGCAATACTTTGTTCCTTTTCTCTTTGCAACCAAAAAGCTTCAGAAGCCCTTCGAACAAGCCCTGAAACGCATGCTAGAATCCGACAATCCTCCTATATGTGTTATATCCGACTTCTTTCTTGGCTGGACACTTCCCGTATGCGAGACCCTAGGTGTCCCTCGTCTGGTCTTCCATGGAATGAGTGTTCTGTCGATGGCCATTTGCAAATCTTCGTGGATACATAAACCCCATTTGAAGACAGCGTCGGTTTTCGACCCTATAGATCTACCAAACCTAAAACTTCCGTTCACTTTAACAAGCGAAGACTTGCCCGCAGATATTCTCAACGCTCAAAACGACGGCGACCCTTTATCTCAATACCTTTCGGAGTTGGGGGAGGCTGACGTCAACAGTTGGGGTGTCATCGTTAATAGCTTCGAAGAGCTTGAAAGCAGCTATATCCCATCTTTTGAGTCGTTCTATGTTAGAGGTAAGGCTTGGTGTTTAGGCCCACTATTCTTGTACGACAAAATGAAAAAGGTTGAGCGATCGATTAACCAAAATCACTCCTCTTTCATAACACAATGGCTAGACGAACAAGTCTCTCCGGATTCAGTTATATATGTGTCCTTCGGTACACAGGCTGATGTATCCGACAACCAACTTGACGAAGTGGCTTTCGGGCTGGAACAGTCAGGATTTGGATTTGTGTGGGTGGTCCGCTCAAGGACATGGAGTTTAACAACCGACGTGAAAGAGAACCTAAGAGGTAGAGGTCTGATCATAAGGGACTGGGTTGACCAACGAGAGATCTTGTCTCACCGAGCCACGGGTGGGTTCTTGAGTCATTGTGGGTGGAACTCAGTGCTTGAGAGTATAACGGCTGGTGTGCCCATTTTGGCTTGGTCCATGATAGCTGAGCAGCCATTGAACGCCAGGCTTATAGTGGACGGACTTGGGGCTGGTCTCAGCTTAAAGAAGTTTCAGAATCAGGGCACAAAGACTGTTGTATCGAGAGAAGCCATTTGTGAGGCTGTGAGAGAGCTGATGGGAGGAGAAGAAGGAAATAAGGCAAGGGAGAGAGCACAAGCCCTAGGCCGAGTGGCTCGGCGAGCGGTTCAGATCGGCGGTTCATCTGATTCTACTCTAAACAAGCTTGTTCGTCAACTCTGTACTCCTTAATTATTAGAACTGAGAGTCTGAGAGGTGGTTCCCCCTGTCTAAACAGTGGACTCCCAACAAATAGTCTGTTTATTGTACTGAATGTTTACAGGGTGTATTTTGTCCGTGCTTGACTGGTTGTGGTAGTATTCGATGTGTCGATATTGAAATAATAGCTTGTATGTGAGATCCATCAACGTCGGCGACGACATGCTGCTCTTAATGTTCAGGCGTGTGATGGCGGATTTGCAGTCGTGAGTTGATCATTAAGAGTAATCTTAATTTAACTTAATAACAATAGCTTGACTACAGAGGAAGAGATGCATTGCTGCGAAAATATATTCTTTGATTTAATTTTGTTTATGTTCCAAATAAATTATAAACTTTTAAATTATTTTTATAGTTGAAGAAGTTACTTTAAATTTAATAATAAGTAATAACTCATAATTTTACTTTAAAATATAGCCTTAATTACAAAGATTACTAAGACGTGACTATTCCTTTGTTTACATCAATCATGAATCATCCTTTTTCTTGTAAATGCATAATAAGAAAACTGGAGAAATGTATCACGTTATGGCTTTAAGCGACGGTCTATCGTCTTCGTCACAAGTTGTTATAACCAAAACAAGAAGCTTAAAATTAGTCAATGCAAGAGTTTTCACGCCAATCCACTAGTCTGGACTTAAGATTCCTTGATTTGTTCAATAGCCTCCATTGACGACAAAAGTAAATACAGTCAGAGACAGAATATTTTGTGTTGACTCTTACATTTTCGTCACCTTTGAACGTCAATTTAGTCATTAAATATAATGGTACAGTCTTTAAACTCTTATATAATAAAACTACGTATAAAAACTTCATAAACTTGGGCAGCTTGCTTAAGACCTGAACTTTATAAACAAAACAAAGTCATTTTTTAGTTTTAATTTTAAAAATAAGTTTACGTCAGGCTCAAACGTGGTCAGACTCGGGCTTGCTACCTTAACGGGCCTCAAGAAATATGACTTTGTTTTGTAGGTTATGCGGAAAGTTTCAAAAAGTATGTCACTTAAGCTACTACTTGGGCAGTTCTTAGAGTTTAAGATTATCAAATTAGGCTATTCTTCAGCTGACAGACTCTTGGATTGTCCTAAAATTGAAGGTGTCTCTACACTTCGACTTGATTAAAGATTTCATATTTTCTTGGTTCAGCTTTTGCTTAACAGCGGCTTCACAAATCGACTCTTCTATTTTTGTTATTCTTACCTTATTCTAACCTATCTTATCCGTACATTTATATGGAATCAAATGAAATAACTTATTTTATTTTTACGTAAATGTACGAATGAGATGAGCTAAAATAAGATAAGAACAATAAAAGGAGACGAGATTTTTTGTCTAATTATGTCCAATTAAAAAAACGTCATCGTTCTTGTTAATCTTTCACCCGTATTAAATTTTACAAATGGCAAACTCTGTCTTCTTTACTCGCAGCCGCCGCTCCTCAGCCAGTCTCTAGTCGAGCTGCTACGCACCCATACGCCCTCACACTCGGCCAGCCGCATCGTACCGCTCTCGCATGCAACTACCACCCTTTTCACCCGACTCTCCGCTCTTCACCCCGACCACCCACGCATGCCTCACCAACACACGCCCATGCTAGCCTAACGCACGTCTGTGAGCCGCTCTTCACCCCGACCACCACCACTCACGCCCTCGCACCTTGTCGCACCACACGTCCTCGCACCCTACCACACCGCTTCCATGTCCCACTGCCACGCCGCACCTCATGTAAGTTACGGTCGTGCAAGAATGAGGTATGCAAGAAAAGGTTCCTTGAAATGGCATGGCATGGTCGTCATGTTCTCTTCTTTGACCAAAGTAGTTTTTTATTATTATCAATTTTCCTATTTAAAATAATTAAAAAAAACAAAATCAAAATATATGTAATCAATTTTAAAGTTTTAGATATTTTTTTAAAAAATGTTATTTAAAAATTAAAATTAAAATAATAAAAAAATCAAAATCAAAATACGTGACTCAAATGAAATCAAATTTTAAAATTAAAATTTTTTATCTTAAAATTTTTATTTAAAAAATTTAAAATTAAGCGACATCTTGTTAAATTTTCCCCTTATCTTTTTACAAAAAGCCGCTCTATAGTGATAAAGTCTCATTTTGTGTGTTGATTGAAGTTATAATAGTAACATTTAAACCTCTAAAATGCTTTAGGATTTCGAAATGATCTTCCAATTCTGTGAAGAATTTGCACAAATAGAATAGAAAGTTAATATATAGGTATTAAATATTCTTCTCATAATTTTTTATAGGGAATGTTGGATAATCAATCGTTATTAGTTGATATTTGGGGGTTTCTCTTTGAATTAACAAAAATGAGCTGTATAATTCATGTTTCCATTCTCTTTTCCTTACAAAAAAGCTTTGTTATGGACCCCACCCTTTCATCGGATCATCTCGAAGAAAGGGCTACGATTTTTTCTATGCTTTCTATTCTAATTAGTAATAATGTAACTCAATTTGTCCTTATTCCCATGCAAGAGTTCAAAGACTTTATCTTAATATATGCTAACATTTGCTAACATTTGATTCACAGTTGGAATGATTTGAATTGATTAATCTTAATTTTTTAAATAAAATTTTTAAGATAAAAATTTAAATTTTAAAAATTGATTTTATTTGTGTCACAGGCGTAACACTTAAGTCTCACCTATGACACATATTTTGATTTTGCTTTTTTATTATTTTAATTTTAATTTTTTAAATAAAATTTTTAAGATAAAACTTTAAATTTTAAAATTGATTTTATTTATGTCACAGGCACCATATTTTGATTTTGATTTTGTTTTCTATTATTTAAATTTTAAATTTTTAAATAAAAATTTAAAGATAAAAATTTAAATTTTAAAAATTGATTTCATTTGTGTCATATTTTGATTTTGATTTTGATTTTTTTAATTTTAATTTTTTAAAATAAAATTTTAAGATAAAAATTTGAAAATTAAAAATTGATTACACATATTTTGATTTTGCTTTTTTATTATTTTAAATAGGAAACATGATAATAATAAAAAACTACTTTGGTCAAAGAAGAGAACTTGATCGTCATGTCATGCCATTTCAAGGAAGCTTTTCTTGCACGACTGTGACTTGCAAGAATGCATGGTCGTGACTTGCATGCACTGTCGTGCAAGTTAAGTCCGGTCGTGACTTACATGCAGTGCAATGTGGTGCGGTGCGGTGCGGTGTAGTGCGGCAGGGTAAGAGGGCGTGAGCAGTGGTGGTCGGGGTGAAGAGCGACTAATGGGCGTGTGTTGGCAAGGGGTGCGGTAGACGTGCTTGCGTCGGTGGTTAGGGTGAAGAGGGGAGAGTCGGGTGTGAAGGGTGGCGACCGGGTGCAAGGGCGGTGCGGTACAGTGCGGCTGGTCGGGTGTAAGGGCGTGCGACTGCATGGCGGCTACGACTGGAGACTAGCTTAGGAGTGGCAGATGCGTGGTGATTGTGAGTGGAGAAGACGGAGTTTATCGTTTGTAAAATTTAACGCGGGTGAAAGATTAACATACTTTGTAAAATTTAAGTAAAAACGAAGACATTTTCTAATTGGACAGAGCTAGACAGAATAAGATTAGATAGAAGATCCCGTCTCCAACAAAAGTAGAACATATAACTCTCACTATTTTTCGTACAAACTTTTACGAACCTAATACTTTTCCTATCCATATCCCAAATCGGAACAAAGACACTTTCATTCTTCGTGCTTACTATAGAGGTCATGCTGATACTTATATACCAAAAGGGGAAGATCAAAGTACTACGATGTGAACTCATTTCCCTCATATTTTGGACTACCAACTCAGGAAAGCAACCGAACACTAGTCATTAGACTGCAGCCTGGGGACTAGATCAGTCCACACAACCTGATGACGAAAATGATACGACCCTCGCCTAACTAAAAAATCCCCACATTGATTTGCTTCCTGAAAGACATGAGAAATTGAGCACACCTATGTCTTAAAAAGAAGAGACCTGATCTTCAAGACTAGAGGCAAATAGAGATGAAAGGAGGATCATGACTGAGTGATGAGACGACCTGCCTCCAACAAGTTTGTTTCACCTAAAACCTTGCAATACCCAAGATTCCAGATAAAAATCAGACCACGGCGAATAACTTGTAGTTTTGCATCATACACTAGAAGATGTAAATTAATTTCGATTGCTTCAATAGTTTGTCTGTTTATGTGGTCATTTCTCATTGCTTTTAGCAAGGGACCCACTTGGCATTTGCAAATCTCTTCAGAACATTGAATACTTAGGATAACTTATTATAAGAACAAACATATTTTACATATTAATAAACAGCAAGTCAAGTGAAAGATTTAGGGAATTTTGGCTCTACTTCTAATTTTTAGTTTTTAGTTTTAATTTTTAACTTTTAGTTTCTTTTTTAATTAAAAACAAAAACTTATTTGTTTGTTAATATTAATATAATTATACTTTTATTACAGATAATTATTACATATTAGATAAAATTTAAAGATAAAATTTTAATTTCTTATATAATATTCATTAATAAACTATCAATAAAATTATTTTATTTTATTATATAATTAGTTAATTAAAATTAATTATTTATTTTATTAAAATAAATAATTAATTTTAATTAACTAATTATATAATAAAATATAAAATTTAATTATTATTAATTTATATCAATAATTAAGATATTAAATAATTAAATAACATTTATTTAGTTGATAGAAAATAGTAAAAAAAACAAATTTCATAAAATTTGAAATTTAGAAGAACCAAAATTAAAAACAGAAGCTTAAACTAAAATTTAAAGTAAAAACTAAAAATTCAAAAAAAAACAAAAAGCGGGTAAATTACGAAACCATGTCAGGCATATGGTGCGGAAGTGTAGACCGCCATTTGTGGGTAGGGATGGAAATTCCGGCCCGGTCCATTCGGCTCAATCCGTTTTTGGCGGGCCCACCTATTTTGGACAAAATGACATCGTTTTATCCAAAACGACGTCGATTTATCTAAAACGACGTCGTTTTATATTTTTAATTAAAAAATATAGACGAACCATGGGCCGACCCGGGCCCGACCCGGCCCATTATTGGCAAAGTGTCCGGTGTCCCAACTCCCAATGCAATGTTTTTGTACATGCGACAGTGAAGGGAATCTCTTTTTTTTATAAGAAATCTTTTAATCATAATTATTTTAATATCACGTACACAATAACATGTAAATGAAATCAATTTATATAGTAATTCATGTTCATATGAAATTATTTTTCCAATAAATTAAAATTTTGACTCATATTTTTAATAATATCGAAATTATAATTTATTTTTATCTAAATTATTCTAATAAATTTTAAAAATAATTTTCAAAAACCCCTCAAATCTTGTCTTTACAAACCTTTTACATCAACGTAAGTAAAGCCTTAGTACTTGGGCCATTGTTTAGAGCAATGTTGTGAATACCGTATCAACCTTAGCATTAGATTGGGTTATGATCCGATGCTGTATTAATATTGATCAATATCGTGTACTATTTCGAGCAATTTTTAAATTTATGAAATAGTCCCTGATTTTTTAAAAAATTGCAAAAAATCTATTAGTATATTGTACTATATACTTTATAATTTTACATCAACTCAATAATTTTCAAATATTTTATATATAAATAATAACCACAATTAATATGAAAAAGGACAATCATCATATAAATATAAATTTAATAACAATATAAAGTATTTAAAATATTAAAATTGCATCATATAATAAAAAATGATTACTTCAAAACATCAAATAAAAAGAACAATAAATATCCATAACTTTCTAACTATTACAATTTTCAACGAGAGTTCGTAATGAGGAAACAAATAAGTAGAAGTGAAACTTGAAACAAAAACATTTACAATTATTTTGTGTATATAGAATTTTACATACACATCAAATATAAGTAAAATTAAAATAAGAAGAGAAACAAAAACCTGAAACTTTATTTAATCATCTGCAGGGAGATAACAATCATAACTACACCGCCCTTAATTATCATTTGGTACAAAATCATCATCATTGAGAGGAGTCTCATCATTATCATCATTCAAATTCAATGCACCAAATGATATGTCAATGCTTCCCCATCTAAGATTTTCTCACTTCTATTGAACTCGATTCCTCATAAACTCAATTTGTTAAAAGATCGATATTATCAATGCAAATTGAATTTACTGATCTACTTGTTCTATTAAGAGTCTTAGTAAACAATAAAAATTAATTATTAAAAAAAAGAAATTATATCTAAATTAATAATGACATTAACATTCTTTTCCCGAAGCTTTAAATTGTAACAAACAAACACCAAGTCATTTAATATCTTGTGCTCCAATCTATTTCTTTTCTTAGAATGGATGAATTCAAATATGCTCCAGTTCCTTTCACAGCTTATTGCACTACATATTAACTTAAAATTCGAATTGAAAACCTTTACAATTATGAAACACCAGTTTTGAATTGATCCCACTAAGAAACAACAAGTCGTAAGTTAATAAAATTAGCGTTATAAAAAAGATAAAGTGATAATTAATTTCCAACAAGTAAGAAAGGGAAAAGGCTAATACATGGAGAAAGTTTTGCTCTTTATTGAATAACATTTGACATCCCAAAATCCCCAGAAAACTGCTTATAAAGCTCCATTTGTGAGCTCATGATATCTTGCATCATCTCATGGGCAACAACTGTTATAATAGTTAATAGCATTCTCCTATTAACTTCAGCTTTCTTTGTAAAACTTGGTCTGAAATAAACATTAGGATTAAAAAATGCCCTAGTTGCAAACAACGGAGAGAAAAGTTGCATTTACCATCTATAATTGATGACTACAAGATACGAAGTGTACATAAAAGGCACTGCGACTAAAATTCAATATCTTCAGGCATAATTATGGAAACCTCCAATTTAATATTAGACCTAGCAAATTGAGATGCAACTCGCTTATCACTTACAAACATCTGTCTCAACTTTTTCTTTATTATAACAAAACATTGAAGTAATGAAAAATTCGTTGCAAATTTTGTCACAACAGGACGACACTATTCTTATCATTGGTAAAATCCTTTCTCATTAAATTCAACATCCATGCACGATTATAGAGGAACTTGTTTACCGTTTTAGCTTTCTACACCTTCTCGTCAATAATAAGAAAATACCTGACATTTGCTATATGTTCCAACATTAAGTCAATGCAATATACAGCCAAGGAGTTAAAAAAAAGAATTACACTTATCTTGTAAACTTCTTCCCACTGCTTTATAAGCGGAATCAATGTTAATAATGAACTAAACAATATTTTCTAACCCTACTTTATTCACAATTCATCGAATATCTTAAATAAAGTATTACTATTCCTAACAAGGTCAATTGCATTAATAGACTTTAAAAACATTGAGCCATTTATAGAATAAACTAAAAAATTAATAATAGGTTCATGTCTCCTATTTGTCCAACCATCATACGTGATTGAACACCTATAAGTAGTCCAATCCATTATTCTTTCTTCAAAATAACTTTTAATTTCATAAACTAAGCAACTTAAAAGTTTACTTCTGCAATCATCAATAGAATGAGCTTTGTATCCCAGATCGTAAGAGGCTATAGCATCTACCATAGACTGATAATAGTAAGATTAGGAAGCATTGAATGTTGCACCTATGTCATGTCACCATCTAGGTATTGTCATATCTGCATTACGAGCCATATCTCTTGATTGTATGGCATTACAAATTGAAGGTTAAGTTCTAGGAATTATTCATGGTGCAAAAAATTAGTCATTTGCCTTATTCTTTTCCTAAAATCAGGTCCATATGCAACATTCAATTCTTGTTGGGAAGGAACACTACCACTATCACTACTATTACCACCTTCAACATTTCCACTATCATCATGAACTCTTGCAAACGAACTTTCATTACCAATTTTATAGTTCAATCTCTCCATTTTATCTTTCCCGTGTCAGTACTCTTGAAGAAAAGTTTTCATTTTTCACTTCACATCATGAGTTACTTTTTGACAGGGTTTCACATCTTCTTTAACCTAAGCTAAATGTGTATTTAATCGAGTGATTTCTCTACCTTTCAAACGCTTGTTACAAAACAAACAAATAGTATGATTCTTCATACCGAGGACCAATGTAGCATGAGCCCATGCTGGATTATTGTATCTTCCTGAAGCAGTTAAATGTTCAGGAGTAACTGAATTTCCTTCCATTTATCTGTAAAAATAAATGAAGACATATATCAAAATAAAGAACACATATTTCGTTAGACAATATATGTATGTCCATCTTGTTTAATATCACTCATTTTTTTATTACATCATACACAATTTAATTTCATTCAACACAATTCATCAATAAGTCAACAACTAACAACTTAAGTATTTAACATACACAATTACAAAATACGCATGTCCATCTTATGTAATATAACTCATTTTGTATGATTACATCATACATAATTCAATTTCATCCAACATAATTTAATTTTACCCAACATAATTCATCAATAAGTTAAAAACTAATAAATTAATTATTCAACATACACAATTACACAATACGCATGTCTATCTTATGCAATATAACTCATTTTGTATGATTACATCATATACAATTCAATTTCGTCCAATATAATTCAATTTTCTCCAATACAATTCACTGATAAGTCAAAAACTAACAATTCAAGTATTTAACATACACAATTACACAATACACATGTCCATCTTATATAATATAACTCATTTTGTATGATTATATCATTGTGTGCAAGATTATACTGCACTAAGATGCTTTGAATTTTTCCTTCATATATCTAGAGAAAATTGAGTAATTAACTTCTATACATAAGTATGTAAATGAGCTATCATATCATATCATTAGATTTAATGGTTTTAATAGAATCAAGAAGGTCATTCCTAACTACAGACTAAATTAGAAGTTGAATGACAAGATTATATGGGCTAATATGCTTCAGGAAAATACATCAAAGCAAATAGTTTTAGGAATCTTCCTACTACAGAACCCTAAGGTAATATGGTACATATATATTTGGTTCAAGAAATATATTCCAAGAATATCTTTCATTGCCTAGCTAGTAGTGAAGAACATGTTAAGTACAAATGATAAAGCCAACACCACTACATGGTAATCCCTAATGTTGTCTTCATAATTAGGAGATTGAAACAAAAAATAATTTGTTCTTTAAAAGCTCTTAACTCTTATGCGTTAGATATAAAAATTGAAATTTATACAAATTATCTATTTCATTAACTAATTGGGATAACTTAGTATATTTAGTTATTATGAATAAAACTGAAGATTATTCAAAATTATTTTATTGATGCAATTCAACATTAAATATCAATATCACAACATATTAATTAATACCCAAATACCTAATACTAATTTTAAGAAAAACAATTATATAACTGTAACAAATTATTATATCAATTAATTATTTACTTTAAACAAAACACTCCATTCATAATAATTCCAATGATCTAATTTAATCCAATCAGATAAACAAATCCTCTGTGCACTTCATTCAACTCCAAATTTCCAATTTAACCATTCATAACAATTTAATTTCAAGTTCCAACCACTCACAAAATTCATCCAAGTTCCAACCATTCACAACCTCACAATCACAAATACAATTCAGAAGCAAGAAAAAACTAATTGAAAACACTCCCAAAAAATCACAAATTTAGTGGGTCAGTTTGGGTGAAAACCAAATTTGATTTTAGATCTGGTTTCTCTTTCAGGCTGAATAGCAGTAGGCAGCGATGGTGGATAGAGGTGGATGTGGACAGCAGCTGGCGGAGAAGGAGGGAGAGGCACGGTGGAGACTGGAGAGGGAGGCAGATCAGCAGGCAGGGGGAGGCATAATGGCGTCACGTTGGAGGACGACGGCGACGAGTGGTGAGACTTGAGAGAGGGATGCTGGTGAGAGACTGAGAGAGGTAAGAGAGAAAGTGGTGCATCTACTGGGGGGATGGTGTCTCTTTTTTGCTATTAAATCCTAGCACTTTTCAAAATTAACGATACTAGTCGATATTTTACCTGTATTTGAAATACCGATCGATACTAGGCGGAACTTTCGGTGTCGATCAGTACCCAAGGTCAGTACCAAAGGGCTTCATACGGTTCGGTTTTTTAGTCAGTACCGGCCAGTACAGAATAATATTCATATTCTTGGTTTGGAGTTGACTACGAACTGGAATGGCGATGAGAATGTGAACAACAACAACTCCTCATAGGATCGAATTCAATAGCATAATATCTTGTTTA
The DNA here is from genome assembly GCA_027563885.1 of Erythroxylum longipes. Taxonomy (NCBI): domain Eukaryota; kingdom Viridiplantae; phylum Streptophyta; class Magnoliopsida; order Malpighiales; family Erythroxylaceae; genus Erythroxylum; species Erythroxylum longipes. Next base: position 30,532,099 of record JAOQMS010000003.1, on the reverse strand, counting down.
GTACACAAGCTCATATTCATTCAACTTATGATTAAAAAACCTAATTAGTTCAATTAGTTTAACCGTAAAAATTTTGAACTATTCAATTTTTTGTTTAATTTTTAACTTTTCAGTTCAATTTACTTTAATAACTTCAATTTTTAAAAATTGATCAATTTATTAATTAATCGATCAATTTTCATTAATTAATAAGTTCTTATAAACTAAAATAAATCAATTAATTTTGATTCAATAATCTTTTTTCAATTAAATTTTTAATTCTTCGATAAATAAAGACAATCTCTTTCAATCATTTTTTAAATTCTTTAATTTTATTTAATCTTTAGCCGGTCTTATAATAATCTAATACCAGTTGAACTTTTTAAACCTTAAACTTCTTGTCTTACCGGTTTAACTTTCAGTATGATTTTTAAAACATTATTAATTAGGAATTAGCAGTGGGCCCATAATACTTCCAAAATTTTGGGTTAAAAAGGTCAATTTAAAATTAGATATTCAAATTAAATTATTTAAAACTTAATTTTTTAATTTAATTTCAATCTAAAATTTGATTAAAATTTGGACTAAGACAATTTGCCACCTTTAGCTCTAACTAACATAATAAAGACTAAAGTTAGGATACCAAATATTGAACTAATAAATAACTTTAGCAAAACGGTGACAATAATACTAATAAATAATTTTTTAATTAAATTTTTACAATATAGTTACTAAAAATATATATTAAATATCTTATACTTTTAAATTTACTAAATAAACTAATTTTATAAATCATAATTAAAATACACTTTGAAATTTAAATTTACAAATATGATATAAGTTTAATTGCATTAATTACACATATTCTTTGAATTATTTATTTTACCAGATTTATATAATTAAAGTTTTAAATATGTTTTGACTATGATTTATAAATTTAATAAAAAATAATTCTCATTGTACTAAAAATTGGAATTGCTTTCTTATCCTCCGCACTTCGGGTTCGGCCCAGAACAATCATCCACTGGGCAAAAGCCTACTCTTTTTTGGGAGAGCTAAACAATATATATTTCTAATCCAAGCACAATCAGTTAGCTTTCTAGGGTTTCTTCTATTCTGCAACTCTCTGTGCCGCTCTGTTCTGGTACAGTTCTTCGTATCTACAATCATGAGAAACTTTTAATCTTTGCTTATGAAACGCTTGTGTTAGGATTCGATTTAGTGGTTTTGTTTATTATTGTTGACCGGTTTTTGTTTTATGTGAAGATATTACAAGACTCGATGTCTCGTGTTTATGTGGGTAACTTGGATTCCCGGGTCACCGAACGTGATCTTGAAGATGAGTTCCGTAAATTTGGAGTCATAAGAAGGTCTGAATTTTATTGATGGAATATTATCTTTATATTTTCTTTGATTTGTTATTGTATTAAACATTTTCGATTTGATGGCAGTTTTTATTGAATTTAAGTTTGTGAGATGAAATCTCTGTGTTCAGTGTATGGGTTGCAAGAAGGCCACCAGGTTACGCCTTTATTGACTTTGATGATAAAAGGGATGCAGAGGATGCAATCCGTGAATTAGATGGTATGTATAGTAGGTTTTTCTGTTTTCGTGGTACTTAATTCTGGTTTTGGGGTTGTCAGTAGTTCGATTTCGTTTTGACAGTACCAAAGCTCCATTTTACCTTTAAAGCTTTATGTTTCCTTCCAATTTATTCTTTCTGGAATCTGTAAATTGTTTTTCAGTTTCATAAAATTGAATATTATTTTATTACATATTAAGGAGAAGGTGAAGGACATGTAATTTGACAATTTCATCAACCGTTTATTCTTGGAGCAGGTAAGAATGGTTGGAGAGTGGAGCTTTCCCACAATTCTAGAGGTGGGGGCCGTGGTGGCGGCGGTGGTCGTGGTCGATCTGGCGGCTCTGACTTGAAGTGCTATGAATGTGGAGAGCCTGGTCACTTTGCTCGTGAGTGCCGTATGCGAGTTGGTTCTGGAAGAAGACGCAGCCGGAGCCCTAGATATCGCAGGAGCCCAAGCTATGGCAGAAGGTAAAATCCTCAATTCTGATAAACACACATCACTCAACTTGCATGAGAAAAAGATAGAAAGTCAATGGATTTCCATTACAATAATTTAAATGGTTCTTGGAACAAACTTTTGTGGAGCAGGAGTTACAGCCCTCGCGGGCGGTCCCCTAGACGTCGCAGCTTTTCACCCCGTGGACGCAGCTATAGCAGGTCACCACCTTACCGTGGACGTGAAGAGGTGCCATATGCCAACGGGTGAGAACCCCACACTTGTACGTTGGGTGTTCTTCTATTGTTTAAATATCCTTTGACCAATAGTTGGTGAAGGGTTGGGAAGAAACATGAATTTTGTTGATTGGACAACATATAAGACTCATGACAATGTTTGCTCGGCGATGAGTTAGTGATCATATAAATTGTAATGCTGTTTTTTCAGGAATGGAATAAGGGATCGGCGTGGAAGCAGGAGCTGAAAGCTGCTGCCCTGTTATTTGGCACTGTTATGATTGAGTGTGTTTATTATGTTTGGACTTCAGTATGGCTATATTTTGAACGGGCAACGCCCCCAGCCTCTTGGTTTGGATAAGTTCCCTTCATACTTATTCCTATGTTGGCTATTTTATTTTAAGCAATCAGTGTAGTTTTGGGGCTTTCCCTGCTATAAGGGCTGTAGGTGTTAATTATGACTTCATTGAGACAAATTGATCCTAGTATTGGTGCTAAATGTTTATGCTTTCTTTTTTGTGTTGAGGTGTCTTCTGGGTCTGCTTCATTCGTTTTGTGCTTCTACACTTGAGGTGTCATTCTTCGCTGCTCTCCGTTGGGGATCTTCAATTTTTGTTGAGGTCCCTGCTAAGTCCTCTCTTCATGCTTCTGTTTGATTGAACTCTCCGACAGTGATGCGCCTCTCCCAAACTCTTGTGGAATTTCTTTTATTTAACTTAAAAGGATAAAGAGCTGCTTCAAACACTTCTGGCAGGTACTATCAGTTCCACAGAAGAAGTGGTTTTGGGGATCTTAGATTATTGAAGACTGAAGTTCTTTGATATGTTCTTTCTAAATGAAAAATTTAAGATTGTTGCAATTTGCAAAAAAGAAAATGATGATTTTCTAAACCAAAACTGGACTTTTTAGCTTACATGTAGAAGGAATTTCTCAGTTGCCATTCATAAGTTTTAGGTTGGTTGTATTGATAGCACGGGGTAAGAAATGTTTGAATTCTATTTGACTTGATTATAACACTATTTAGATAGACTAGAAAAGCTAAAATGGTGAATGCTTCACTTTTTTGTAGTGTCATAGGGTAAGTTTTAAAAATGTGCTATGTATCTTGGTTGTTGTGTTTAATTCACATTTTAATCTCCCAAATTTCTGATATTCATACATTTTACTGAGAGATTTGTGGGGGTCCTCATGTTTTTTGGCGTCCCTCGACTCCCTGAACATATTTATGAACTACGGGAAGAACTCTTAGCTTCAAAGAGGTCCCACTGCTTAAAGAGGTCTACAAGCCTTGGGCTGCTGACCTTGCATGATGCCATCTAATTATGGATCCTAATCAAGCTGATGAGATTCAACTTTGGATGTCTCCTAATTCTGTGTGTATGGTTCATCTGGAGGATTGATCCACAAAATTTCTACAGCCTTAGGATTTCTCCATCTCGTGATTCATGTTCTTCGTCCATGCTCGAATAGTAATATTTTAAACCGTCTTCGCACACTTGGATTCGTTCACGGTGTTTGGGATTGTTCCACCATCGTGAAGTTGATTTCCCCCATTCTGAGCAGTTTTTGTAGATGATTATCGAGGATCAAAACGAGGTCTCTTGGTACGAGGTTGTGTATGGTCATTTATCTTTCCTTCTAGCAATTTTTAGGCTGGTTGACATCTTGAACTGTTACATGTTTGATTTTCCATTTCATCTAGTCAGCTTGGGTTTCTCTGTTTCTTTCATGGCCATGGCAACATTATTTATGCGCTGGAATTATTTGGGAATTATTTTTGTATATATATAAAGCTTCAGCTGTAATGAATACCCACCTGGTAAAAACTAAACTTCTGCATCAAATTCAGCCGAAGCGTTTCACAGGTTGCAACACAAGTAAGTCCTTATGTTTACCAAATCAACACATTTTCATGATTTAAAAGTGTGTGCAAGGCGATGCAAATGCGTCAACTACGAAAATATTCCGTGTCCGCATGGCACTCGCAGTTTTGCGGTGGGTTAAGACTAATTGACGTGCTCTAGAAGTATTTCCAATTCACGTATGTTTGTATTAGTCTTGAAGTCGTATTTAACAGTGATTTTGTTTGGATTGTTGTCACGAAAGTGACATTCTGTTAGTATAATTTCATTGCTTTCCCGTAGTGATGCGGTGAAAACCCACCATCTTGTAACTCAAATTACAATTTGTAAGTTGAAAGAAATGTCATTAACTTGATTTAAATTCCTGGAATGTTGGTCCAAGAATGATTGTCGTTTCAACTACTTTCCTGCTTAATTAGTTAAGCAGGAAGTATAGTAGTTCTTCATTGGGGTCCTTGTAATCACATTTCAAGCAATAAGTACCTTCTAATATACTTAAAAGTCTTATGAGCAGTAGGCTTTTTGTTACTTTCTTAACCATCAATAATATTATCAATATGGTAACCATTGACACTTTTTTAGCCAATTTCCTCCAGTTTAGATCCTCTTTTCTTTAGAACCACTCCAATTTTTTCCAGTTTGGATCCTTTGTTTAAAATGACCCTATCCAATGCTTAAAATGTTATCCTCTGTTTAAAATAATTCTGTCCAATGCCTAAAACGACTCCGGGTGACTGTCTCCCATCCTCTTTTAGAACTCTACTATAATGAAACATAAAATTTAACTATATCTAAAATAGCAAACCGTAAAAAGATTTAAATAATGATCAGTACTTGCAAGGTAATTCATCACTTAATTAGAAGCATATATAAAAGCACACAGACTATACAAGCATAAATAGAAGCATGCCAAACTGGTATAGTACTACGAATTTAATAATTTAAAATATATAAATAAATAAATAAATAGAAAATGATAAAGCAAACATACGCAAGAGGGGAGATAATTGTGTGTGACTTAAGAATTTGCAAGTTACTGTCAATTCGTTTGAACGATAAGAACCTGTTAAATTTCAATAGAAAAGTCTGTAAATAAAAGGAACTTTTTAAAGTTTAAAACGAAGGAACCTGTTAGTATTTAAAAAATAAAAGGAGCCTGTGAATGTTAAAAACGAAAGGAGTCTGTTAGCGTTTAAAAAATGAAAGGAGCTTGTTAACATTAAAAACGAAAGGAGCCTATTAACGACAGAAACCTTTTACAATATTAAAACAGAAAGAGCCTATTCCAATAGTGAAGGAGTCTTTTGTAAATTAAACACACAAACTGGACTGCAAGAATTTAAAGGTTAAGAGAAAGAGAGTGACACACTAGATTTATACTGGTTCGACTTATAACAAAGCCTACGTCCAGTCCCCAAGTATTCGATTTGAGTATTTTACTATAAAACCCCAAGTAGTAAATTTTCACGAGCCTCTCCAAACTCACAAATACATATTTTTCAAGGTTCTTCAACCTTACATACTCGTAGTGTTTAACAAACTCCTACAAGCTCTAAAAAAAATGTATAAAGGGTTTAATAGTCTCTCTCAATAAAGTGTTTTCACTTTTTAAAGCACAAGGAGTTTGATATAGATATAACTTTAAAGAATATTGATGCTGCTGAAGTATTTAGCAAATCTATATATTTCGCAGGTGTAATGACTTTTCCTTAAGTAGACATTTTTTTCAACTAACTTTTACTTCATTTCTATTCTGAGTTGACTTTGCATTTAATGAATCTTCGATATCATTTCTGTTGGAATCTTCTAATATTTAGACGTTAAGAGAAAAGTTTTGCCAACATTTCCAGAGTTAATTGTTCGAACTAGTAAGATCTTTCCAGACGTTGTGAAATCATTTCTAATAAGGTAAGGTCATTAAAAAGGTTCCTGCAGGAAAGAAATCATTTTTCCTATGATTTTATTTCCTTTTAAGAATTATGTTGTTGCTAATAGAAGGAAATAACTCCAATTTGAATTTTGAAATATTATTAAGTTATCACCAAAATCATTAATAGCAAACCTTGAGCTAACAATCTCCCCCTTTTTGATGATGACAAATAATAACAAATATATTTTCAAATTTCAAATAATAAAGGATTTTGAAAGATACCTGTAAACTTTACATGTTCTCACTCACAGTCATGATTAGAAGGAGCCTTTCTTACACTTCATAAATTCAATTCAACAATATTTAAACAGTTAGCAAAGAATTTATCACAGATATACGAGAAAATATATCATCAACTCTCCCCCTTCGTCATTATCAAAAAGTAGAGGGGAAATAACTAGAAGGTAAGTCAAAAATAGCACAAGTATGTGAAAATAAACTAAGCAAAAAACTGGGACAAAGTTATTTAAGATATTTAAAAAATTTTCAAAGCATAATCTGCATGTCAAGAATTTGATTTTACATGCTGTCGATCTTGCGAACATTGGATCTTAATTGGAGCAAATGTCTCTCAGTTGTTGAAGGATCAGATCATTTGTACTTTGGAGTGTGACAGGGGCTGGTTTTTATGGGGAAGGACCCAAAAGGTCTGCTGGTCTTTCTGTTTTCTTTTCCACCCACACATTGTCTTTCAGTTTATATCTGAATTGGTAGGGAATAGATGAACAAAACTTTTCAGGTTTATACTAAATCCAGATTATCAAAAGACACTTCATAATAGGCAAAAATCTTAGTTAATAACATCCCATACCGTAGACCACCAGCAGTATTCTTATGACTTCTCTTGTCCACCATAAATTTCAGGATCATTGCTGGGAAATTCATCTTATTTCCTTTTAGAAGATTGTACACCACATACATATCCAGGAGACTACATCTTTCCACTGAACTACTCCTTGGAAAAATTGAAGTAGCAAATATTGATGCAAGGCATCTTGGCAGTAAGTCCAGATGTCTACACCATGGTCTCCATGTGGGCATTCTTAGTGTGCAAGCAAATAAAATTTACAACTTTTCTTAAATCAAGATTAGTAATGCCCCACTTATGACAAGAAAGGTGAGTTCTACCTATGAGAGTTATGATCAGTATGTTTCCCAAGATTTCCTTAGTAATCAAGACTTCACATTCACGTACCCAAGAGATGATTGCTAACTTCCCATCAAATTCATCTTTTCTCATATGTGTGTAAAATGATCTAACTAAATCATCACACATTGTCTCATTCAAATTCAAAAAAATTTTCCAACCTACAACAAGAAAATGAGGAGATGGGAATACCAAAGTCATCAAACAGACGAGGAGGCAAAATGCGTCCTGCAACCACCTTGCACTTCTTGTACCACATTTTGTATCATGCTTCAGCTTTGATTGACGAAAATAGCTTAACTAGTGCTGAAGACTCTCCTTTCTTTTGTTTCTTTGATATTGACCGTTTTGGCTTGGGAATTTTTTTCAAACAGGGCTTCTTCATAAAATGGCTCATCCCTAACAATAGGTTCCTTAATCTTCTCTTCAATTATAGGTGCTTTACCTTTTTTTTTTCTTCTTTTTTCTTTTTTGAGATTCTTCTTCTTCTTTCTGTTCGCGTCAAGGCTTTTTTCTTTCTCAACTTACTTCGCAAGACTTCCTCTGGTTCGTGGACATCTTATTATGATTCTTCATCTGAACCATCATCATTAACAATTTAGTATACTTCAAGCAATTTCTTATCCGCGGACTCAGGTTGAGGATTAGTAGATGGTGGTGGTGCGGAAGTTTTGAGAGATAGAGTAGAAGGAGTAAGTAGAGTGAGAGTAGGCAGTGTCAGTGAAGGAGAATGAAATCTTACTTTTCTTGTTTGTTTCCCATCACTAGAAGATTTTTCTTCTTCTGCTTCTTTTTCTTTTTCTAATGAGCTAGGGTTTGAGTAATCAAAGTCTTCTTCACCAGAGTTAGAGATATATTGATTGATTATTGATTCATTTTGTTCGGAAGATGAATCAAAGTCTGATTTTAGAGACATCACAACCAAAATCTGTCTCTTTCTCTCGTCTGAAGTCTCCTGAGTAGACGTTTCTAAACCTTGGGCTTTTTTATAGAGGTGATGGAAATAGGTTCAGTGGGGGTGTATAATGATCTTACTATTGGCAACAGAGAGGAAGATTCAGAAACAAGAGTTTCAAACTCTTGTTCATGGTGGAGAGTTTTGCCATGGCTAGTAATGGGAGTCAAGGTTTTCTTTTATTCTTTAGATTTTGTTCTTGCCATTTCAAGTAAGCTGGTGAGATTTAAGAGATTTTAAGCAGAAAGTTTGAGTAAAAACAGAGAGTTAGGTTATTGAGAGGAAAAGCGGTGCTTTTGAGAACGATGAAGGTAAGTGGAAGGAAGAAAAGTTTTTTAGGATATATTAAAGGAGTAAGGTATGGATTAGCAAAACGAAAGGCTAAGAAATCTATCGCAATGGTTAGAGGGGAGGCCTTTGAGGCCCTGTACAAGGACTTAGATACACAAAGGGGAGCACAAAAGATTTTCAAGCTAGCACGAGCTAGGGCGCTTGGGACGAAGGATTTCCCTCACTCTGGTTGTATTCGGGATGAAATCGGACAAGTACTCACAAAGACCCAAGAAATCAAGAGGAGATGGCAGAGGTACTTTCAAGGCCTGTATACCGGAGAGATGGTCGGCTACGTAGAGTTAGGAGAACCCTCTGAGACTGGGCATGTTCAGGATCGGTGCACAGGGGTAAG
>JAOQMS010000003.1:30501522-30520227 GCA_027563885.1 Erythroxylum longipes | reverse complement strand
GCGTACTATCGGACCTCCCCAGACCCCGCTTCAATGCGGGATTTCAGACTGGGTGATGATGATGATGATGATGATGACTAAACGGTTCTTGAGCGTTGATTTCATGTGAAGATGAACAATCATACACACTATTAGAGGAGGTGTGATTGTCTGCGTATCTTCTGTCAGTCACATTCGGAAAAGCTGTCTGAGCGGCACACACACACGTTTTTAAAGCCGAAATGACGTTGTCTTTTTAAGACACGAGTATTCTACCCGATTAAATTAAAATGAGCCTTTTAAAATAAGAGGGGCCTTCTAAACTAAGAGGAGCCTTCTAAACTATCCTTCTAAACTAAGAGGAACCTGCTATAAAAGAACATATTAGAAGGAGTCTGCTAATATCTGCAAAGAGAAGTACCATAAAATCTTTATACAAAGTTAAAATAAGATAATTTACACATACCAAGCTCTTTTCTTAATACACAGAATCTATTTTAAGAGAGTGGCTTAGTAAAGATATCAGCACTTGATTTTTAGTTTTAACATGCAAAAGATGAATGGTTCATTCTAAAACATGATCTTTAGGAAAATGATGTTTCATTTCTATATACTTAGTCCTAGAAAGATGCACAATAATTTAAGAGAGCTTTATTTTATTACACTTGTGTTGTCACATAATATAGGAATATGATCAAAGTTCAGAGAAAAGTCTTGAAGTTGATGTTTCATTCATAAGATTTGCGCACAATAGCTGGCAGTTGCTATATATTCCGCTTTAATTGTCGAAAGAGCTGTGCAAATTTTTTCTTACAAGACCAAGAAACTAGACATTCTTCAAGAAATTGGTAGTGACCATTTGTCATTTTCCTATCAACTTTGTCATTTGCATAATCTACATCACAATAGCCCACTATGTTAAAAGAATCAATTTTTGGATGCCATAATCCAAGTCCACAGTTCCATAAATATAGAGAAAAATCCTGTTGACTGCTTGAAGGTGACTCTCTTTTGGATTTAATTGAAAGCATGAACAAAGACACACACTAAGCATGATATCTGGTCTTGAGCTTGTAAGATATAGTAGTGATCCAATCATTTCTCTATCCTTTGTCTCATCCGTAGCCTTGCCTTCTTCATCCTTATCAAGTTTAGTTCTAGAATACATAGGAATACCCATTGGTTTGACATTTTTAAAATGAAAATTCTTGATGAGTTCCTTTGTGTATTTGTCTTGACTAATAAAGATTTCTTTTTCTGTTTACCTAATTTGCAACCCGAGAAAGAAGGATAGTTCTCCCATCATTCTCATTTCAAACTCTACCTGCATTAAAACTGAGAATTATTCACAAAAGGATTGATTAGTAGCACTAAGTATTCTGTCATTAACATATATTTGCATTATGAGTAAATCGTTCTTCTTTTTTTTAATAAATAAGGTTTATCTACCTTCCCTCTTTCGAAGTTATTCTCAAGTAGAAAGTTACTTAACCTCTCATACTATGCTCAAGGAGCCTGCTTTAGACCATACAAAGCTTTAGTTAATTACATCATGTAATCAGGATGATTTTCATCTTCAAAACTTGTAGGTTACTTAACAAACACTTGGTTACTTAACAAACACTTCAACTGTGCATTTCTTCTATCAGCATTAATCCACACTTCTACTTTGTCAGTAGTAGGAGATGTGGCTCCAACTTTGATAGCTTGCCAAATTTCGATATCTACAAATTGAACATAAATAGTCATTCTCTCTTTCTAATAGGAATAGTTGTTTCTATTGAAATAAGGAGGCTTTGAGACGGATTGTCATGTAAGGCTTGTCAAATTGTTTTCCATGATCTATCACGTATTGTGAAACATAATAAATGTGAAACCTTGCTTTGATACCAAATGATAAAGTAAACACACGCAAAAGGGGGTAAATTGTGTGTGACTTAAAAATTTGCAAGTTACTATCAATTCGTGTGAACGATAAGAACCTGCTAAATTTTAACCGAAAAGTCTGTAAATAGAAGGAGTCTATTAAAGTTTAAAGTGAAAGAAGCCTGTTAATGTTTAAAAAGGAAAGGAGCTTATTAACGTTAAAAATGAAAGGTGCCGATTAACATTTGAAAAACAAAAGGAGCCTGTTAACGTTAAAAATGAAAGAAGCCTGTTAACTTTAAAAACGAAAGGAGCCAATTAATGAAAGAACCCTCTTGCAATATTAAAACAAAAGGAGCCTATTCCAAAAGTGAAGGAGCCTCTTGTAAATTAATACACACACTATAATGCAAAATTTTAAAAGTTAAGAGAAAGAGAGATTTATACTAGTTCGGTTTATAACGAAGCTTACATCCAGTCCTCAAGTATTCAACTTGAGTATTTCACTATAAAACTCTAAGTAATAAATTTTCATGAGGCCTCTCCAAGTTCACAAGTACATATTTTTCAAAGTTTTTCAACCTTACACACTCGTAGTGTTCAACCTTCCATACTCATAATGTTTAACAACCTTTCACTTTTTAAGGCACAAGGAGTTTGATATAGATATAACTTTCAAGAATATTGATGATGCTGAAGTATTTTGCAAATCTATATATTTCGCAGGTGCAGTGGCTCTTCCTTAAGTAGACATTTTCTTCAACTAGTCGTTTCTTCATTTCTATTCTGAGTTGACTTTGCATCTGAAGAATCTTCGATATCATCTATGTTGGAATCTTCCAATATCCAGAAGTTAAGAGAAAAGTTTTGTCAAAATTTTAGGAGATAATTAAGAGAAAAGTTTTGTCAAAATTTTAGGAGATAATTGTTCAAATTAGTAAGATCCTTCTGAATGTTGTGAAATCATTTCTAATAAAGTAAGTTAATTAAAAAGGTTCTTGTAAGAAAGAAAGCATTTTTCCTATGATTTTATTTTCTTTTAAGAATTATGGAGTTACCAATAAAAACCAATAAAAGGAAATAACTCCGATTTGAATTTTGAAATATTATTTAGTTATCGTCAAAATCATTAGTAATAAATCTTGAGCTAACAGACAACGTTTATGATCAATGGTTCTATGTAGGTATGCAAGTAAAGATTGACTTTGTGAATTAAATTAACAAAATTTTAAAAATACTCCCATATTTAGGAGAAGAAATTATGATTCATTTCAAGGAAAGAACTGCAAAGAAAACAATAAGTGAAGTTTTATTTAATTAGATTCAATATTGTTGGAACAGATGGAGTCTTTGCATAAGAAAATCACCTACACTAGTTTTCAACATTTCATAGTCATCAATCATATCTTGAGCTAACAGACAACGTTTATGATCAATGGTTCTATGTAGGTATGCAAGTAAAGATTGACTTTGTGAATTAAATTAACAAAATTTTAAAAATACTCCCATATTTAGGAGAAGAAATTATGATTCATTTCAAGGAAAGAACTGCAAAGAAAACAATAAGTGAAGTTTTATTTAATTAGATTCAATATTGTTGGAACAGATGGAGTCTTTGCATAAGAAAATCACCTACACTAGTTTTCAACATTTCATAGTCATCAATCATATCTTGAAAAAAAACAAGCACCTATAAAATACTAAATACCAAGAACAATAAGAAGAAGGATCAATTAGTGGCTTCTATCCATAACTACCTTAAAATCTTAAGACACAACATGGCATTATTATTGATAAGGTTTAAAGACTTATGATCTTCGCTGGATAAAAGTATTCTACATAAATCATATATAACTAAAAAATCAACCCCAAGCAATGCATTCTCAAATAAACATTTGAGTATGGTGAAGACTACTATAAAATCAACCATTGAAGAGTCAAAAATCCAATAAGATGATAAAGTCAACGTATCCAGTGGACAAGACTCCTCACTTTGCGGGAGTATGGGGAGGGTCATAATGTATGCAGCCTTCCCTTTGTATTTTTAGAAAGAGGTTGTTTCCATGACTTGAACATGTGTCCTTATGGTCATAAAGGAGCAACTTTACCAGTTATTTCAAAGCTTATCGCCTCCATTAAGATGATGAAAATAACAAAATCCAAAGGTTTGGATGGTAGTCTCAAAATTGAATATATAAAGTCTTAATATCTTGACTCATTTATAATTAATTATTATTTTCTTTTAACACCAACATCAACATAAATATACTCTTAATATTTTTTCTTGAGGCTAATTATTTACAAATATATAGCAAAGATGAAAAATAAATAAAATTTGCTTGATCTTTATTATTATGTGTGAGATCTCACATCGGTTGGAGAGGAGAACGAAGCACGTCTTATAAGAGTACGGATACTTCTTCCCCATAAACGCATTTTTCTAGGTACAGAAAGACCAAAACCGTGAGGGCCTTGGCCCGATGGGCAACCCAAAGTGTATCTATAGGTGGATGGTCTGGGCTGTTACAAATGGTATCGGAGCAAATTCTCGACCCGTTGTGCCAGCGAGAACTCTGAGACCTAACAGAGGTGGATTGTGAGATCCCACATCGATTGGAGAGGAGAACGAAATACGCCTTATAAGAGTACGGATACTTCTTCCCCACAGACGCATATTTTCAGATGCGGGAAGAGCAAAATCAGGAGAGCCTTGGCCCTATGAGTAACCCAAAGCGGACAATATCTATGGGCGAGTGGTCTGGGTTGTTACAAATGATATCAGAGTTGGTTCCCGACCTGTTGTGCCAGTGAGGACGTTGGGCCCTAAAGAAGATGGATTGTGAGATCCTACATCGGTTGGAGAGTAGAACGAAGTACGCCTTATAAGAGTATGAATACCTCTTCCCCATAAACACGTTTTCTTGGGTGTGGGAAGAGTAAAATCGTGAAGGTCTTGACCCGATGGGTAACCCAAAGCGAACAATATCTGTGGGTGAGTGGTCTGGGTTGTTACAAATGATATCAGAGCCGGTTCCCGACCCGTTATGCCAGCAAGAATGCTGGGCCCTAATAGGGGTAGATTGTGAGATCTCATATTGGTTGAAGAGGAGAACGAAGTACGTCTTATAAGGGTACGGATACCTTTTCTCCATAGATGCGTTTTTTTAGGTACCGGAAGAGCAAAGCCGTGAGGGCCTTGACCCAATGGGCAACTCAAAGCGGACAATATCTGTGGGCAGGTGGTCTGAACTGTTACATTATGTAACATATATATAAAAAATTCATATACATATAAGTAGACATCAAAACTCTATCGTCCTTATCTTTTCATTTTCATTTATCATTTATTAGAACAAAAATTATCTTCAAGTTTATGGTTGCAAACACAAACTTTAATTTAACACATAAAATCATTTAGATATTTAAGAATGTGAATTATTAATAAAGGGCAAATCTTATTGCACAAGGCTTCCTGCTTTGCAAGGATTTTATAAAGAGGCTATTTCTGTAACTCAAATTCATGGCCTTCCGGTCACAAAGTAGTAACCTTATTGATTGCTCCAAGGCTAATAACCAAAAACCAATTAAATAACCTAGATTATCTTTAATATATAAATTACAGATGATTAAAGTGAACTAAAACTCATTTGTTAATAACTCAACTCGTTTGTACATTACTGAATTTAATAGGGTTGAATTCGTTTAAAGGGTGACATATAATTGCATGTCTTAGAAGAACTAGTTTATTTTCTGAGGCTGATGGGTAATATTTTTAAACTTGGTTTGGAGGATCTACACGAAAAGAGCAACTATCAAAATCATTTTGGAGCCAGCGAGCTGTGATGTAACGTAAATCACATTGGTGAGGATCCACAGATGGAAGCATTGGTGGGATTAGCAGAAGAAAGAAATTATGAGACTTTCAAGCTCCCTGGGAACAACAAAAAACTAAGAAATAAAGAGAGTTTCTCCTGGAAATATGCTGTCAGATTCTGTCCAGAGTTTTTGTTCAGCATTCTCTCTGGTTTTTGTACCCTAGTCGATCATGTTTCTCTCGTCCTCTTCCTCTTTTTGTTCCCCTGTCGTCAGACATTAGTTTAGTTTCTTGTACTTATGTTAAAGATCAGAGAGCTGGACATCTGTACTGAATCTCTTCCATCGTGTACAGAATTTTCTGTTTTAAAAACACTTTCTATCTCAGGCCATCTCCTCTAGAAATCCATCCAAAGCTGTTTAAAAAGAGAAAAAGCTATGGAAAAATGTGTTAAGTCTTGTTCTGGTAAAGCTATATTAGCTTTGAATGATTGCCTTTTTAAGTAACAATCCCTTCCATTGATACGACTATCATGGACTTGAAGAAGGAAAAGCAAGTTAGGTAAGTCATTGGCATAAAATCTATTGAAGGATTCCCCTCAGCTGTTTTTCTTAATTTGATTGACGAGTTCTTAAAACTGTAGGTTTGATGACACTCAACAGGACCAACAGCATGAGAAGCATTTGCTTGCAAATAAGAGATCTTTTCTTTTATTAGAGCATGAAGGTGGGAAAAATGGTAGGAAGGCAGAGAACACAACCACCAAAAGTGCGAGGTTCAATTTGGTTCCAGAGATTCAGGAACCATCAATGAGTCACACTATTGATCCAGGAAGTGATGTTTTTCTGCATTGGATCAGAGTTTTCCGCTTTTCCTGTCTACTAGCACTATTTATCGATCCATTGTTTTTCTTGATTCCATCTGTGAAGAGCAATGATTCTTCATCATGCTCGACCACAGATTTCAACTTGGGAATTACACTGGCGTGTTTTCGCACTCTCACCGATTTGCTATATATAATGAACATAGCTGTAAAGTTGCAGACAGCCTACATAGCACCGAGCTCTAGATTTTTGGGGAGGGGTGAACTTGTTACAGACCTCAAGTTGATTGCCAAGCGTTACTTAAAATCAACATTTGCATTAGATCTTATAGCATCTTTACCGCTTCCACAGGTTTGTTAATGCTATTGACATTTCTCTGATACGTTATTAACAATTTTCAGAGAGCTCCCTGGACTATTAACATGCAACTGAAGTGGTTATTTTACTGACAGATACTGATATGGTATTTTTCACCAATAACTAGTCCAAACTCTGATCAGAACAACGATGTCCTTGTACTAATTGTTCTGTTCCAATTCTTCCCGAGATTGTACACGATTTTTCCATTAAGTTCTAAGATATCCAAAGCCACAGGAGTGCTAGCAAATACAGCATGGTCTGGTGCTGCATACAATCTTCTACTGTTCTTGTTGGCTGGTCATGTAAGTGACTTGGCCCCAAAATGCTGTTTGATTATAACATTGCATTCCGCTTCCTTTTGTCGCTCATGTACTGCGGATTTTGCAATGACTTTGGTTCTGTTAATTTAGATCTTAGGGGCCGCATGGTATTTGTTTTCGTTTGAGCGTAATGCAACATGCTGGAAGCGAGCTTGTACGGAAGAACCGGGTCCTGTGAGATGCGATGTCAGATACTTCGATTGTAAGAACATAGACCAAGTTGATCGGCAGATATGGATAAACAATACTCTTGTATTTACTCTCTGTGATCCGGACAATGGCACTGTCTTGAACTATGGCATATTTGCCAGTGCTGTGACAAAGAATGTTCTGTCAGCGCCTTTCCTTGAGAAGTACTTCTATGTTCTATGGTGGGGCTTGCAGAGCTTGAGGTAAGCATCTGATATTCATGATTAACTAAATAGGAAATACTGCTTTCTGGAATCTCTGATCATACTGCGTTACTGTGTTTTCAGTACCTATGGCAATAACTTGAGTACAAGCATATTTGTCGGGGAAACAACATTGAGCAATCTAATTTCGATTCTTGGTCTGGTATTGTTTGCCCACTTGATTGGAAACATGGAGGTACTGAATGCGTGAAAATCAAGATTCTTCAAAAACTTTCAATTTTCTGCTAATCCAACATATCTTTTTCCTCAACACCCATAAGTCTCATACAAATGGACATGCTTTTATAGACATACTTGAAATCCATCACTCACAGACCGGACGAATGGAGGGTAAAGCAACGAGACACAGAGGAGTGGATGAGACACCGGCAACTCCCTCTCAGTATAAGGGAACGTGTCAGGAGATTTGTTCATTACAAGTGGCTTGCAACTCGAGGGGTTGATGAAGACTCCATTTTACGTGGATTGCCAACCGATAATCGTCGACACATCAAACGCCACCTTTGCTTAGGCCTCGTTCGAAGGGTAAGTTACGTGGGTTTCAATTGCATCTCTTTGATACGTTGAGAGTGTCGATGCCCATTTTGCAGGTCCAATTTTTCTCGCAAATGGATGATCAACTTCTTGACGCCATATGCGAGCGACTGATCTCCTTTTTCAGTACCAAAGACACGTGCATAGTTCTTGAAGGTGATCCAGTTATAGAGATGCTGTTTATCATCAGAGGAAAGCTTGACAGTTCAACAACGGACGGGGGTCGATCAGGTTTCTTCAACTCAATCACTCTGAGTCCCGGAGACTTCTGCGGAGAGGAACTGCTCTCATGGGCATTGGTACCAAAGTCTAATACCAGTCTACCATCTTCCACAAGAACAGTGAAGGCTCTAGAGGAAGTGGAAGCCTTTGCATTACGAGCAGAGGACCTTAAGTTTGTGGCCAATCAGTTTAGACGACTCCATAGCAAGGAGTTACAGCATACTTTTCGTTTCTACTCTCACCATTGGAGAACATGGGCTGCATGCTTTATTCAAGCTGCTTGGCAAAGTTACAAGAGGAGGAGTATGGCAAAGAGACTGGGTATTATGGAGCCTTTCGGAGATCCGTTAAATGAACAAATGACTGATGAAATAACAGAAGAGGAAGAGCTTACAAGTTCTTCACCATCGCCTGAAATAAAACATAACCTTGGTCTGTTCTCTTTTAACAAGTGGAAAGGAAGTGGCAAGCTCAAACTTGGTATGAGTCCAAGGTTGCAAAAACCTGATGAGCCAGATTTCTCGAGAGAGCCAGATGATGATGACTAGTAATAAAATTATCTATATTACTTAAATTATGATGATTCATTCATCTGTTGGTCTGGACTCTGGAGGGTGATTCTGCTCTGACCAAGAGTCAGTACTTGGTATCTAATACGTGAACAAAACATGATTATTTGAGAAATGTAGTTTCATAAGGGACTAAATGTAAGTTAAAACTCCAGAGGGGCTTGTCAGAAACCAAAACAAGAACCCTGTCAACTACTTTGAAAATGACGAGGTTTTCTTAATGTATGCTTGGAACCAGCAGTAAATAATACCGAACCGAACCCAGCAACAGGCCATCTTTAGGTGAATCAGAAAATTGAATGAGACATGCCCTGCGACGGATGGCTTGTCAAATCAAAAAGATCTTTTATTTGTTTTGTCGAAGCCATTGTCTTTCTAATGGAGTAACCAACCAGGAGAGTGGTCAGCTTGTCCTAATATTATACAAAGCCGAACATACATACATAAATCAGAATCAGCATTTTTCCCACTAAAGATCTCTTGGTCCTACTCCTACTGGCTCGTGCAGTCCCATAGTTGCAACTAGTGATGGTTGTGTCAACTAATGTCTCCTCAACCTCATGCTTCTATTACGATTACTTTCCATACCTTCTTTTTTGGCTGCCGACACTATCTTTATCGCTTCCAAAGCAAATTAGTATGATAAGAAACAAATTGTATGAGAAGGGAATTGTCTGTTGCATCAAAGGGAAATGGCATATCTGCAAATTTACATATATTTATTCACACACTTTAAAGGAAGATCAGAAAGTCCAGAATGCAAGAAGCAAACTCGTTCTTCTGCCTTGCTGAAACTATGAGGGCTTTACAATTTATGTCCTGAAAATTTAACAGTAAATAACAATCAACCAAGAATACAAGTCAACCGTGAAATAAAAAAATCCTGCCTATGATGAACATCATAATCCAATGCCTGACGCAAATTGCTAAGGTAAAAGCCTAAGAGAAAATGTGACTGTAATGTGGAGGGTAATCATCCTGATGAATCTTCAAAGCAAATGCTTGAACTGGAATCTAATTTGATTTATTGAAACAGAAGAAGGGCCTTCATCAATAATTGCCGAGAAAGAAAATCCCAAAGTTTGCTCTCGTTTCAATATGAACCCGTGCGGCCCTTGATGCAATATTTTCATTTATGTCTTGGCCAATACAGAATTTAGCTCATCTGCTCACCGATCAGATCAAGGCCAACAAGAAGGAAGGTGACGCCTTGGAAGAGAAGGAAGTAGAAGTGAACACCCTGTGCAGATAAGAGACTCCGAAGAGAAGCTGTCAGCAGGAGGAATGCCAGAGCAAGTTCTTTCCTATATATTTTATTCACTTTCTTGATTGGTTTAGCAGCAGCTTCTTTCTGTTCCTTTAATTGATTCAACTCTCCAAGCTCACTCTCAGAAGCTCCTCTGACTATCTGTGGCTGATTAGTTGTCTTTGCATCTCTCTCTGCGGCAGCAAGTAAATCCGATTCTGATGATCTACCAGCCTTTTTTGTGACAACCCACTCATAAGAGCTACCCAACTGAAATAGCCCCGATACCATTGCATTGAATTTTGTAACAGACATGGTATTTTCAAAGAGGAGGTAAGGAACAATAAAAGGGAATGATTTTGGAGCTGGAAGAATGTTGAGGAATGACATTAGGACAGGCACATAACAAATCACCCACATAGGAAGCTGAGCCTCCGGAACGAACATGGTTAATGGAAGAATTATGCAGAACAGCGTGAACGAATAGAAAGGAAGGATAAGCTTCCTCAACAGGAAGAATAGTAGTATGAGATTTGCTTTCTTCCATATTGCTATCTGTAAAATTTGAGTACCAAAAGTTCGTCAGTCTGCAGAAAACCAATTATCCTTGGAGAATGGATGAAATCGTAATAAAGTATACCTTAGAAGTTAATATTGCAGGAAGACACAATCGGAAAAGTTGCATCGGGCCAGAATGCCAACGATGTTGTTGTTTCCTGTAAGCTTCATAGGATTCAGGAAGTTCACAGAGGACCTAAAATTTTACATACACAATTCATTTCGTTAGGGCAAGCATCTGAGTTTTGAGGAAGATTTTAACCGCCCAATTTTCACAACAGGATGTACTAGATCAATTATGCAAAAGGTAGTCATGCTAACCATTTAACTGAACTTTCAGAACTTAAATGAAAGAATTAGAAAAGTAGCTCTTCCACAGTATACCAAGAATAACTGCATAAGTGAAATTTTAGTTGATAGGAACCTAACTTACCTTCACATCATTAAGGAAGATAAATTTCCAACCATTCAGATGTGCCCGGACAGCTATGTCCATATCCTCTACAGTTGTCCTCTCAAGCCATCCACCAGATTCCTCGAGGGCTTTTATTCTCCAAACACCAGCAGTTCCATTAAAGCCAAAGAAATTCAGAAAGACACCATTGACTTGTTGTTCAACTTCAAAATGAAAGCACAAATTGATATTTTGAAGACGAGTCAACAAATTCTCATCCTTATTCACAAATGCCCATCTTGCCTGAACCAATCCTAGTTCAGGATTGTTCTGAAACATAGATAAGATAGTCACAAGGATTAAGTCCTGAAAGGAGTATTTACATAAATAGAAGTAGAAAATTTAGGCTTTCTCGTGGCTCACCTTAAAATGTGGGACTGTTAGCTTAAGGAAGTCAGGATTAGGTTGGAAATCTGCGTCAAAGATTGCAACGAACTCATAGTCCTTCACATACTCGCAACTCATAGCAGACTTGAGATTACCAGCTTTATAACCCGTTCTAATGGTACGGTGTCTGTAAATGATGTTAACACCCCTTTGACTCCATTTAGCAACCTCTGACTTTATCAAACACTGGATGCTCTCATCATTAGAATCATCAAGAACTTGAATCATTATCCGATCTTTTGGCCAAGTAATTTGGCAGACTGCAGAGATGGACTGCTCATACACCTGAACAAAAGGATAACAGTTTGTACAGATTTTCTTTTCTTTTTTTAAATTTCAAATCGCTAAACCTTTGCAAAATTAATTTCAAACTTGAACAAAAAGTTCTTCAAATATCAAATTCCTAGCTAAAGCCACATGAATGGGCAAGGCGTGAGGTTATGAGTACACTCATTTCAGTATCTTACCTCTCTTTCGTTGCACATAGGAATCTGAACCAGAACCGTGGGATATTCAGAACCTGGTGCCTCATTATCATCGGACTTCATTGTATCCCCATCAATTTTTGGCTTGATTTTCTTATATTTGATCCAGAAGCAACCCAAGCAAAGTATCATACGATCCAGCGATTGGATAAGGAACAGAACAACACAAAATTTAGAGAGAGATTGAATTAGAGGTGCAATGTAATCGGCCCGAAAGGTTAACCAAGCAACATAAACAGTGTGAAGCAAGCCTTGCAAGTCCGAAGTCCTTGGAATGTGCAAATTAGCATTCTCAAAATAATGCCAACCTTTAAGGTAAGCAACAACTTCAAAAGCTAAGATGGCTAAAGAAGACAATAAGAACGCCCGAATAAATTTGAGTAAAACTTTCCCCCTCACCATCTTCTCACTAGCCACAGTAACACCTTGTCCAAAGATCAGCCTTTGTTTGATGGTTCCAAGCAATGCCCAGAAGAGAGAAGCTATCCAAGTAACACAACCAACAGCTCGATGAGCCTTGAGAAGTAAGACCCATCGTACTTGCTTCGCATTCTTGCCTCTGCTCTTTTCAACTGGTTGGAATGCAGCATCTGGACCGTTAATTTCCACAACAGAGTAATTGGGGTTCTCCATTTTGACCACTACTGGTGCACCCTTCTTGCTACCTTTCGTCCACCATTCAGAAAAATCCAATCTTGGAGCCATTTTCTCTATCCTGAATACAACTTCAGAGCCAAGAACAGAACTTTATACGTCCACAGCTTCAAAGCTTAACACTTCAAAGCACCACCATGCTCAGAAAAACTTCAATACCAAGATCCCAACACCAACAAATGAAACACACCCATGTCAAGAACTAGAATGAAGAACTAGATCCCCCAGTCATCCTTCTCAAGGAACACACTTGAAGGTCACTCCTGCTATGCACAATGTAGTAAAGAAAAACGAAGGTAAAGGGAAGAGTGTGATGTGCTCTTTTAATCTGGAAGACACTCTTACAAGTACGCCATAGATCCAGCATGGCAAAGCAATAATAAGGGGAAAGGTATCTGCAGCTTGCAAGAACCTACCATCATGTGTGTGTCTGCCTGTCTACTGATACGGCCAAAGCCCAAAGGCTGTCCAAAACTTACCGTATTTTTACCATTTACCCTTTATCCAGCAGCTGTTAAATCTGCTTAGAACAATTAGACGTCTTTTCTCATAAATAATTATAATCCTTCTTCTAAAAACATAAACATAAATCACACTAACATGGACTTCCAAGGTCAATTCATTAAACATCAGTTGACTAAGAAACCAACACCACAGAACATGGAAAGGTCTGTAGCTAAAACGTGTTGAAGTTCCATAACTGAGGTATCTTTAAATTAACAAATTTAGAGAAGCAGGAAGATAATTAGAACTATCTGATGTAATGCATAAAATGTTAAAACTGTTAAAGAGACATGTCATAATTGAAGGCCAAGGTCTAACAGATAAAATATTGAAAAGAACATTTCTGATATGGGAAACTTTGGTACAGTCTACTCTTTACACTACTCTTCGACTAATCAAGATACTTAGAGAAGAATAATAATAACAAGCATAACTTTACTCAGGAACATGTCGGTTGCAGGAAAAAAAAAAAAAAAGAATATTCCCTATTCTCTCACTTTATTTAGTCATAATTTTGTTTATATAAAAGAGTTGGAGAGGAAAAAATCAAAAAAGGGAAAGAGGACAAATGACTGGGGACCCCATGAGATTGCCCGCGTTGAATACTTTAGAGATGGGGCTTACTCGGTGGTAATAATGTCATTTAAGCAAGACATGATGTCATGGCCACCATTCTTTTTTCTGGATATTGAAAGAAGTAATAAAAAGGAAGTCTCAACATAATTGAGGATGGTACATTAAAGAAAGAGGATAGTGTTGGCATTGGTGGATGATTTCTGATAACTTATTATAGCCCAAGCTACTGGGAACAAACAACACTACAATGAATAGAACAAAAGGGTGATCAATGAGAAGAATATGGAAGGTTTGTTTTGATTCGCCTTATTTTAGTAATTATGTAGAACATTATCATTAGTGGAATCCTTTTAGCATAAATCTAATAAACAAGCTTAAGCTGAGTTGTGAGGCAGATGTGAGTTAAAGGGGTATGAAGAACTAAGAAAACCAACATAAGTTTTCAGCAGGAAACCAACTTTGCTTATAGTGAAGGTTTGGCACTTGTGCTCAATTTGTCCTTTTTTGTTTTTCACTTTTGAGTTGTAAGATTGCCTTTTGCTAGTTTACCTAGTACTTTAACAAGTAACCGTCCTTTCCCCTTCTTTATGGCTTCAATGCCAATTTAAGAATAAAATTCCACTTTGGCCTTATCTTCTTCCTTTTATTGCTTATTATTACCACGCATAGTTGCCAAGCTCTCTTGCTGCTCCAAAAGTTGGTACTTGGTATAACAACAACAACAATTTACTAAAAAGTTTTACTGAAATGCAGATCTAAGGAAATTTTATAATACGCAATCTTATTTTTAAATAGTAAAAAGGCTGTTTTGGATAATATATGTGATTTTAGTCTTTTTGAAGATCTTTCAATTTGATTGAGGTTTAGTCTTCTTATTATGTGATTCTGAATTTATTTCACCATCAGAATGATAGCTAAGAAACTTTGCTCTCGTCTCTCTCAATCATACAGATTAAAGATAGTCAAGCCTGCTGAATTCTTCTGCAAACTATATTTTTCATTTTCTCATTATTACTAAATTATTCTTTTAGTGATCTAGTGGATATTAAATATAGAGAAGCAAAGGAAGGTTTTACGATGCAGAGTTGGGATTGGGCACTCATCTTGTTGGTTACGAAATGGTATTAAACATAATTCCCACGATCTCAAATTGTTAAATTAAGTTTAACAGTGAAAATGTCTGAATGAACAAGAGAGAGAGAGAGAGTTACAGGATGGTATGAAAACACACACACACAGACATATGAACATGTAAAATCTACTTTGATAGGAAACAGACACATCAGAATTTTTACATCATTCCACTTTGATAAGGAAACTGACTCGACACCAAGCCACTGTTGACAGATTCAATAGCACGTTATTTGATTCTCATTTTTGTGGCTGAAGAAGTTATGATCCTTCTCAGTATATCCGCCATTTCCACCTGATGTTAACTTTTCCTGAGGCAACAAAATTTCTTATTTTACATGTTGCGTCTCCCTCAAACATCAGAAACGTTGAATTGAGCACTTTCCGACACGATTAAGAAAACAGAAGACTTCCCTTTTATCCCCTACCTTCTTTAATTCTTTTACTTGGTGATAAAAATCCCATTCTAAAACCTCAACCAACCTTTCCCATCTCAAGCAAAACATACCCAACTATGGCATGTTAAGCCATTTATGGGGTCTTCTACATTAATGGTGAAGATTCCACTTGCATCCAATGCTTCTACACATTTGGAACTTTTGAGGTGGGCAATTAACTTCACATGGGAACTGACGTCTGTTTTGGCCACCGGAGGAGGACAATATGAATATGAAAGGTAGGCAATAGGTTCTTGTTCCACTACAAGGTGAATTAGATGTAGCAACTCCAAGTATATAACAACTAAAATCTGTCACCTAACATAAAATGACCTTATTGTCACCTAAAATATTGGCAGGTCATAGAAAGAAGGGAAATGGAATATTGGTAAATTCGAAGACAGGCATGCATGGGGAGTGTCCTACTTGCCAATTACAAAAGCATCCCCTATATGATGTATCTTTTGTCGGTGAAGATTGGAGATTGTGCTCAGCGATTATGTACCAACCTTCACTTCATGTACACCTTTTACTAGCAGTCACCAGAATACGTTTTGTCTGCTAACTCATGTTTTGTGGATTTTATTAATATGGACAGGATAGGATCAATCAACCATTTATTTAAAAGAAAGAAGAAAGTTCAGATTTTAAGGTGGGAATTTGTGTAAAACTAAATTCATTTGAAGAGTAGACAGAAGAAACCTTACTTCGAAACGAGGTTTGCTGGATGAGACTGACTCGTATCGTAATGTACGCAGAGAATGGAACGGGACGGTAGAAATGAATAATTATGAAGGAACAGAACCTATCATCAAGGTGGTGGATATTGATTAGAGCTTTGAATAGTGGAAAGGTCCACTTGTTTCTAAACTAGTCATGAACAACAATAACAGCCCCAGCTTTCACTGTCAGTACAACTAACTAGCATAATATTGAGCTTAGTAATGGCCAAACTACAGTGTTGTCTTTTGGGGCTATCCGTAAGCATTTTCGTCCCCACCACCCACTCTCCATTGCCAAAGCTATTTACTACAAATTCAATCAAGTGCCAGATACGTTAGACAAAAGGGGATCCTAATTAATGACAAAGATGGAGAGGATAGTGAGTTTTTGCCAGCTACTGGAAGCCTATTCAGGTGCATGATTACCTTCTGAGATGGCTCAAATGGACCCAAAAATTTAATGAACAGAAAGGATTTGTTATAATATTATTTGTTGCCAAAAGCTATATCAGTTCGGTAACAACTGTGAGGTAAAATTTAAATTATAAACTACTGGTCTCTTACCAATACTTTGCTATGGACAAGTGCAGTACAAGGTATCTGACAACGGAAGAGAACACATGCAACAGCACTTGGCTGCTTAATCGTTATTCCTCCAGAACAGAAGAGACTATTTACGATGAGACTCTATGTCTGAAATGAGTTTTTGTGGATTGCTTCTCTTTTGCTGATATTTGGAAAAGGAATACCACACCCCACCGGCTGTATTGACCACCAATCCAGTCACATTGAGAGCATGCACTTCCACACCACCCAGCAAGATAAAACCGAGAGTCTGAGAGGCAAGAAACAAAAGAAAATTAAATCTATATGGACTTCCAAGGTCTTAATTTTGATATAGTAGAGATTAAAGGCTTGAAGGTGGGAAATTGGCCATAGAAAAAGAGGTAACAGTAAAGAGAGATTCGTTTCGCAAGAATCTGATTTCTGTTTGATCTGAAGTGCTATATTTTTACCTGTTAAGAATCCACAAATTGGTCCAGTTTAACATAATGATTGGTTTAAAGTTTCATAACTTCCCTCTTTTTGTATTTGTACAACTCTACAGCACACATACCGTGGAACCAACACCCTTGAGGACTCCAACAATGGTTGTCGTTAGAGCAGAGTTGACTATGGTACACAAAAACATGGTGAAATTAAGAACTATTCCCATCACCAGTGAGACGATCACCATCACCAAAAATGATAAGGAACTACTCTGCAGTGACAAAGAGTTTTAAGGGCTTATGGTATATACAACAACACTATTTGCATACTCTTATCATAAGAAGAATGGAACAATCAAATCTTCATATCAATGTATCATTAATTACCAGAAAAGTTCTGATAAAGAATTTACCCAACATTCTCAGAAAGATCAATCAAGACCATGCATTGATCAGTGAAACAATAACTGAGACTTGAATCAACAACAATAGCAAGCCTTCAAAAATTCAATGGTATGTAAAATTCTTTCATTGTTAGCCAAACAACATAATTTAAATTCAAGGTTGCAGAGGTCAAAATTGCTTATACACTGGAGGTTTGTATTGTTTGTTTGCCTGAATTAGTGAAGAATGCGAACAGGAAAAAGAGAATGGAAAGCCCAACAAGTCCTCATCACCTTGCAACATTTTAATGCAAAAATGGGAGTGTCAAAAGTTGAGACTGCTTTAATAGATAAACTGCAAATCATAAGTGATTTGATGAATAAAATTGTTGATAAGTTCAATTGATACCATCAAAATTCCATTCATCGCTATTTTTGGCTAGAACCAGCACTGTCCTTTGCCAGATTGTTGATGTTCATTGCATCATGAATTATTTGACTTGCAGTTTTCTTTTTCTTAGCCTATGCGATAGAGCTACTCAAGAAATCAAGGGAAAGTGAAGCATTTCAAATGACACAGTCATTATAATTTATCCTAAAGGATTTCGTTGTTGACAACAAATCCACCTGCCTAAAATCTAGAAAAAAGAATACTTCAAAGTTTGATAAAAATTCTATAAAGAATTCCATTGTTGACAACAAATTCAAGATTCCTAGTTATGACACAGCTGAAATATAAGATCCACACTACCATGATACAAAACACAATTGCCTTATGATCTAATCAACAATAACCTAGACAATAAAGAAAAGGGGTTAAGATTCTGACCTTAGCAAATAAAAGTGATAAAGAGTTTGGAAATTCTCCAGTCACTACAATGAGGAACAGTAGAAATGGAAAAGACAAGAAACTGTTATAGTACATGATCTCTATTGAGGAAAGCCCATCTTCTGCACCAGACTTCTCCACCAATACAAGGTACATAGTCTGCATTTTCAAAGCAGCAGTATAATCGTTAAGCAATTATGACTTTTGAGGAACTATTAATAATGACAACAACTTAAGCAAATAATAACCAGCCTGGAAAAAAACAGACGTAAAAGCCATGCTATAACCAAAAAGGTCAAATGTAAAATCTCCAAGTGCTGCAATAAGAACCCCAGCAGCGGTCAATAGTACAGAAAGAGTCACCTGAAATATAATGAAACCGTGTCATCTTATCGAAGGAGTATGCCACATTAAAGATCCCTAGTCATCAAGCTTAAAAGATATTTGTT
>JAOQMS010000003.1:30466708-30501422 GCA_027563885.1 Erythroxylum longipes | reverse complement strand
CAAGAATTTCACTGAATAAATATATAACCAAGGACATTATGACATTAAAATCAGTGTCTTCAACAGAAATCTCTTCCTAGTCATCAAGCTTAAAAGATATTTGTTCAAGAATTTCACTGAATAAATATATAACCAAGGACATTATGACATTAAAATCAGTGTCTTCAACAGAAATCTCTTCCATGAACAATGAAACACAGTTCCCACAACTAAGAACCAATGTTCTAAACATCAATATTCAGTCATTGGAATCATTGATTAAACTCAGTTAATACCATTGATATCCACTCACAATACTCAGCAGGCAATAAACATATCAATGCAAATAGAAGCTTATGTAAGTAAATTACATAAAAAAGGAGCAGCATACTTGCATCGTAGGTTTGCCCTTTCCAGAAAAAGATCCAGCAATAAGTACAGCAAGAGGTGTAAGCCTCTTTATGGCAATATACATAGGTATATTGACTCCTTTCAAGCTTGCCAAAGCAAATGCTACATTGGCATTGTAGAATAGTGAAACGGGGAAAAGTCTTATAGCTGTTTGCATATCTGCGCCCCTGGCTTTAGTGCATCCAAATTTCCGACCAAAGTATATGAGCAAAGCTGTTGTCAATTGCTAAGACAAGAAAAAATAGGGAAAAAAAAAAGTAAATATCCTTCTTGTCTAATGGACCCAAAAGACCAGAGTGTTCCTTTGGAAATACCTGCAGTGTCAGAAGGGTCATCGAGTCTGCGTACTGCATAAGAATGGCCTTATTAATAAATACCATCGCCATTGAAGCAATCCCATATGAGACGGCCGCAAACAAACTGCAATAACCAACAATTGCCCTTAAGTTGTAGCAATGCCGCGAAAATACCAAACAAGTTATCATCTAGTCCTTCTACAGCACAGTCCAGAAAAACGGCAGAAGGATTTAACATAAACAGATCAAGAATACAAAGTGCCTCAAACGTGGAATCACTAATGCATGCATTAAATGTGATCATGGATTACTTTACAAAAGTGGTAAATGTGATCATGGATTACTTTACGAAAGTAGTAACTAATCAAGTTAGCATTTTGATAAAAATTTCAACAACCTGATATGATACGGCCTGGTAATAAGAATAAAGAGAAAACTAAAGAAAAAGGAAGCAAAAGAACCTCAAAAATGAACTCGTTTCTTTATCACTTCTATTATCCATCGCCGTATAATGATCCAGAAAAAACGAATCAGTTTTATGAACAGAAACAAATGAGGTTCTGGTTTCAAATAATCTCACAAATCAGTTGCTCCAATCACATCACTGGATCAAACATCCTCCAAATAATTGGCCCAAAATCAAACACCATAATGAAGTTACCCTGCAAATCGAAGAATTCTTATTCGAAAACGAAAACCCAGCATGCAAATAAAGGCAACCAATCGCTTGATTAAAAGACAGAAAGTAAGGAAAGAAAAAGAATTAACCTGATAAGTGACAACTAATACCTTCCATAGTAAGAACCGTTAAAGAATAACCAAGGAAAATGGGTCCTTGTGTTCTCGGATCCAGTGAAAAAGGTTAAGAAATTGAAAAGAAGCACTCAAAAAGTGGGGTTTTGTGAGAGTACAGAGGAACGTGAGTGACTGAGTGTCCCTAAGCTGGACTAGAAACGCATTAGACACAAAGAGAGTCGTTGGCGCGTGTCCCGGCACATGCATGCGTTCACACTTGCCCGAACCCATTCCCCAATCAGCTGTTTAATCCGTTTTGGGCAAAGGATCGCGACCTTCCAAAGTTTCAAACTTCAATCGACCCAACAGCCCTAATGTTATTTTCTTAGAGCATTAATGACTTGTTTATTGTTCCATAGTTCATTGTAGGCCCGTTTTAGTATTTAATGTTTGGAGTTTAACCGGTGATGAATCCCCATACAAAAGCCATAACAGTACTGGGTCAGCGCCTAATTAGAAAGCGTTTAACTAGCAACACTGAAATTGTGGGCTAATGCCTATTCATCCAAAAGCCTGCTTGCAACAATGGCTTGGAACTTGGAACTTGGAACTTGGAACTTGGAACTTGGAAGACGACTTAATAGTATTAGCTTTCGGCCAGTCGCTTCGCTTTCTTGTGATTTGACACCTCCAGACAGCCATTTAACGTTCCCCAATGTTGTCCTCGCCTGTTGACTGTATCTGGTTTTGCTTATGAGTTTGTACAATTTTTGAATCTAAGCTCCAGATTTTCGGTATTTATACTTTGTTGTAAGTTTTCTGGATAGTGATACTGTGCTAGGGGACGTTGATCATACGGAGAATGGTTCCTACTAAAGCACACTTCTTCCAGCCACTTCTGCCAGGTTTTGAGCATACGTTTGTAAGGCTCTTTGACCCAGTCCCAGATAGCCCTCACTCTGATCATACACAACATTAACATCGACATGCGTGCTTTTGCAGTTGATTCCAGTTTCTTTTTTCATGCACTTGAATGGGCAAGGCTGTGATAGAGCTACACTGAGAGGGCGTCTTGGGAAACTTTGGCAGGTCAGGTTAAATGGCAGAAGGTTTGAAGATGGTTGGCTAAAGTTTGTTCAGGATCATGATTTACATGTGGGTGATTTCCTGGTATTCGGACATGAAGGAGATATGGTGTTTGATGTCATGGTGTTTGATCCAAGTGCATGTCAGAAAGAGTACAAGATCGTGGTAAAGGAGGAGCAAGAGAGTGAATTTCAAGAAGCGTGTGAGGAGATTGCAGCCAAAGAGATTGTGGTACGGGAAGAGCTTGCAAGTGATGAGATCGACACCAGTAAGTTTATTAATTGTTACTTCTTCACCTCGTATTTATAATGCCTTCTTCTACTACTTTTCTATATCGTTTATATGGTATATGAAATAGCTTTAGTATTCTTGAATTGCAAAAAGGTGGAAGATCTACCTAGAACTTGTTATTGTAGTTTGTAATGTTGATTTTCATGACTGATCAACTACTGATGAAGGAGAATCGACAGAGGCAAGGCAACTTGTTGTTTGCAAGCAACGAAGTGCTGGTCCATCTCTGCAGAAGGATCTTTCCTTGGCAGCAATCCTGACCCGCCATATTCTTAGTAGTTCAATAATGGTTAGCACCTATGAGTTTTGTTAGTGTGTTGCTCTGTTTTACCTGTTCACATTTGTATTCTCTTAAGCAGGAAATCCCAAAGGAATTTTCCAGGCTGAACAACTTGACTGGTAGAAATTGCGAGATTATTCTTAGGGATCAGAAGGGGAGATCATGGCCTGCAGAGTTAGGCCACAGAAAATCAAGTCCTGGTGTGTGTATTAAATGTAATTGGAAGGCCTTTTGCACTACAAATCGCATTATGGAAGGAAATACCATAACTTTTGATCTCACTGACAAGGGAAGTACCCTTATATTACAAATGGTCGGTAAGTTTTATTAAATTTCAAGAATCTCATGTTTTCATGATTCTTCTAATTTCAAGCGAGTATGGAGAAACCTTATGAACAAAAACGCATTAAGTTGTATGTGAGTAAGTGTTTATGGTTATACATGAAGCATTTGAAGTAATTGCTTTATTTTCTGTTGTTTGATTGTTGCTCAATTTGTATTTGCTGAACTTCAGAGGAGGTATTGAATATCAACATATATGCTTAAACCATGAAATGCAACTAGGATTTGCAATGGTCAGGCTGAGGCCATCTCTAACTTGGCCCGGCCAACCGCTCAGTCTGCAGCCAAAATGATGTCGTTTTGGTCTTTAGTTTAAGAAACTTACGAACTAAAATGACATCGTTTTGGTGACCTAAATCAGGCTGGGCTGGCTTCCCATGGCCTGAGCCAGTCAACATGGGCCTGGACTGCCATCCCTAAATGCAACCATCTAGCACAAGCTGAGGTAGCCAACCTAAAAACATGTTATGCATTAATTGGTGAAAAATCAACTGCTGCTATTCAATTTATTTCATGTTTAAAAAAAAGCTCATGAAGGTACCTTCCCTTTTTCCTTGTTATGACACTGCTTTTCTTGCTGACAATGCTTTGCAGGGTTGACGAAGCAACCTGAAGCAAAAGAGCATCTGATGCATTGTGATACAAAACCTAGTTCTTCATCAATCATACGTCCCCATGTTTCAATCACTATGTACGAATCTAACCTTAAAAAAGGTCTGGTGAGTATTACAACACGAGTTATACATTCGCGTATAATTATTATCTCATATGTAGTCTATCTGCAGGCTATCCCTAGAAAATTTGCAAGCACAAATGGCCTAACAAGCGCATCTTGTGAGATGATCCTTTTAGATGAAACAGGAAGGGCATGGCCAGCATCATTAAAGATAAGGAAAAGTGGTGGCAGAGTGTTTATTGGAAAGGGCTGGACCAAATTTGCAAGGTCACAGCGGCTAAGAGCGGGAGATGTCTTCGTGTTGGAACTCATCAAGGGTGGGAAGAAACCTGTGATGAAGTTCTATGGTAACTTCTCCCTGCTTATCCAGAGTTAGAAATTTTTACTGTTTCTCCCTATTGTTTTAATTGACATTTGTTTACAAGTTTCTAGGTTTAATTACGATTTCCAAGTTTATATCCATGATTTAATAGAAGAAAAACATCGCTAAATTTTCCAGTTTTATGCACAACAAAATATAGCTGTCCAAGCAGCACACTGCACATAGAAAGCTTGCAGTCACATTCTTGTTTCTTATGGACAAAGCTTCTTGGCCTGCGATGATTCAGATTCTTAATATCTAGCTTATAAACAAAATTCAGGTTCTGAAATGCCGATACTGAACATTCTTAAAATGATGCCTTTACAAAACAATCGATAGCATACGATCCTTTGCAGTAAAGGTAATTGAAATGAGAAGTTTAATATTTTGTTCATGATGCATCTTGATGTGAAATGGTGAATGATAAATGCCTCTGCCAGTGCAACTAAATCATTATATATATTTCCAGGACCTTCAATTGCAGCAAGCGTGAGGAGGTGCAACAAAATCAAACACGAGTAGTTTTGTTTGCCTTCGCCTTCTACGCGAAAGGTATTTGTTGCAGATTTAACTTTCTATGATGTATAGGTGTCACGCAAGCTGGGAAGATCCTTTTGGCCATCTTTGATTATGTGAAGCAACTTTTAATTTTGAAGACTCAGAAGGTGCCACCATTTGGCAAAAACAGTTCATCGTTGAGGGTTTTTGAGGGGTCACCATCTCACTTGTTCCTAAATTTTGTTATGGTGTGGACATTATGTTGTCTAATTGTTAAAAGTAAGGCTACCAAAGTTCGGGTTTGAGCTTATGTTTCAATTTTGTATCTGACTTTTGACGGATTACCAGCAAAGATGCTTCAGGAGTAACGTCATCAACCGTTTTATTTAGATCGGGCCCAAGCAACGACACGAAAGGAACTTTTCTTCTCATATTGTAATTCCAAGTCAAATGGAACCTAAGATTTCGGTAAAATATTGAAACCTTAGACGAAAATCCTAACTCGTCCTTCTCCAGCTGGAATCATGAATAAGTATTTAACAATGGACCAGTGGAAAGTCGCAGATTTAACTCGATGACCATCTGTTAATTCTGAGCATAATTATCTGAAACGTGGAATGGTGATTCACGTTTCAGATTATGAGTCTCGTTCGTGGTAGCAGCCTCGCCTGAATGCGAGTGAATACTGCCATTAACTTTGATATCCCTCACAACGTCCCAACTCAGTCCAGAATCAAGCAAGTTGCCAGAACTTTCAACAAGAGATCTAGAGTCAATTGCAGCACATGAATCTTTTAGCTGTCCAGAAGGCTCCACTGAAACAGACGAAGTTGATTCCCGATCAACTACCATCCTATCCGGATCTTCACAATTGATTCCAACCAGCAAGCTTTTATCACGGATTAATGGTTTCTTTAAAGAAGAAGAACAAGACTTGGAAGGAAAAGTATCCATATGATCCGCACCTATTTCAGCTTCAGATTCAACTCCCAAATTTCCATTCTTGATTGGAAAAGGTACTTCTGTATTGCCTGAAATTAGCCGAATATTTGTTGCACCACCATCTTCAAGGTGCTCCCTTACAACATCAGCATTACTTTCTGATGCTAGGGACCCAGAACTGCTCGTTGAATTCATAGATGCCAAAGTTGACATGCAATCACCATTTTCCTTTGTGCAAGATTCTGATACTGATTTCACCATTTCCCGCTTCTCCAACGTTTCCATGGTTTTGCAACAAGATGACCGAGCTGAAACCCTGCGCCACACCAGGAAAACATGACCAAAGGAACACCACTCTTAGAAATTATAACATACATCCTCCTTTTATGTACAGTGCTTCTCAAATTAAACAACACAAATCCACTCCTACATGCTAGTTTTAGGATACAGCTTGAAGTTATTAAGAAACGAAAACCAGACAGATAATATGTTCATCAAATATAATATAAAAGCTGCTGGTGCACGTGCACAACTTTTCGGTTAAAACCAAAAACCAACCAGATTGTTAAACTAGGCAAGTAACCAAATAAAACATTAAGATAGACAAAGAATAAGACGAAGCCTAAGCCTTTCTAGGTAGAACAAATAATTTTACTAGTAAAACAACCAGCAGAAAATCAATTGCACAATCAAACTACAAGTCATAACTGATCAAACAGAAACACGTACTTCAATCTCCCCTCTCTTCTCTCCCATGTTATAGGCATGAAAGAGTAAATACCTAAAATTTGTTTAACAGAAAGAATGTTGAAAGAATATGGAAGATTAGCTTGTTACCTGCTATATAAAAGCATATAAGCTCCCTGAGAAAGTACCTCTTCCAATTCAACCCTTGTAACCTGAGGCAAGATATACAAACAGTTGGAGTTATTAGTATTAAACTGTAAATAAATGCACATCTCAATCAGTTGAAATGAAAATGCGTCTTCTCCTCCAAAAGGAAAGTTAGGTTAGAATAAAAACCAATCTACCCTGCTTTTTGTAACCTCTATTATGAATCTTATTCACCTTACAACCTTCTGTAAAACGAGTCATCTTTCAGATTAATCAACCAATAGTTACAATAATCAGTACTGCTAATTAGCAGCCATTTCATCTTTAAAATGAAGATCAATTCATCCAATTATACAGTTCAGGCTATGCGGACAATGAACCCCAGCTACATTTGACTAGTAGGTTGCACCCAATAGCACACAGTGTTCAAGTGATTAGAATTATTATCATGGATTAATCCCTCACTAACAGTCATTTCTAAATGCAAACTTGGGATGCAGTGTTTTATAAGGAAATTATGGCAGCTTTTGCAAAGACAGGACAGCGAGTGCTGCGGGTGAGAGAGGGAGAGAGAGACCCACCTTACAGTCATCAATTCTGTACCAGTTGCCACGAAAATCCTTTGTGTAGCATATATAATGACCGAAAAATGATGCATTCAGCATGTCAATGTGGACAACAACCGCATAGAGCTTGTATATATCAGTACCATCTGCTTCCTCACTCATGTAGCGACTGAGGTCCAAGGTCTCAGGAAATGTTACTCGTTTATTAAGTTTGCCAAATCTGCCACTCTGGAGAGTCAGGTTAGCAGATGTTATATTAGCGAAGAAGTTGTATTATAACAGATGTTATAATATAGGACATAATACATTATAACAGATCTTATAAACATAGGACATAATTAAAAGTTGAGAATAGAATCTAAAAGAAATAGGTACTGGTCCAACCTGAAATCTTTTTAGGGCAATTGTTAGAATATTTGGAGCCCTTCGGATCGTAAGACGTTTCCATGCCTTGACATAGTCATTGCAACTGTAAACAGGAGTGGAGATCACATCAAATATCAGGAACAGAGAAAAAGTCAAACATACACATAAATTTATATGTAACATTACTCATTCATATCATTCCCCATCTAATCTAGAATACTTGATAATTTGTGCAAAAATTTCTTAATAAGCAAGTTTTAACTTCAGCCCCAACTAAATCCATCTTGATCAGGTTAAAGTAAAGTACTAATTTTGCTCAGTCTGGAAAGTGAGATAAACCTAACTATAATGGAGTTGTTAAATCTCAAGTCTACTTCAAAGGAAAAAGAACCGGATGTATTAAATCAAACTCTCACCTTTTATTATTCACCCCCCGATTTCAGTTCAAATTATAATATGGATTCTCACGTCCATGATTATAGATCATGTGTACAGGAAGCCTAAAATTGTGGGAGAAGTGAAGTCTTCTATTATATGCATATGATGAACAAATGCCAAAAATAGAACCATGCACAAAGTAGATAATATGAGGTCTTGTGCCTCTAAGTTCAGGACTATCGTCCATACCCATCACATTTGTACATATTATCTCCATGAAGCCACTCTTTGACCGTGAACTGATCAAGGCATTCCTCCAATGATGCAGCATCGCCGTGAATTTCAACAGTTAGATCCATCATGCTTTCATACTGATTTGATATTTTATTGCATGATGCACATATCACCTAAAGTAAATTACAAAACAGTAAAATCAGTCAGGTCATCAACCAGACCAAGAGAGTTTGAAGATTTAACTGCTCAGGAAATGTACACAATTAGAAACTTGGGACAAATCATCAACCAATATGCAAACTATGCAACGCAATATTCAAATCACATTGCAAGTGAGTCCGCAGTGGAGATTGTAAATGGCTTAGTAGCCGCGAACTTTTTAAAGTATCTCATTCCAAAAGTTTTGCCATATAATTTTCGGTAAGTGACAAAATTAAAAAAAAAGCCAAATTTTGATAATTAATAAATTTTGCCTCATGGAATTTATAGGCCATCATTATATGACAAGAAGAGCCACATCTGCAACTGATGCTTACATCATATTAGAACCTCACCTACTTGATTTCTGACAAGTCATTGAGAATCGTAAATTAAGACACTTAGAATAGATAATAGCTCATAATTAGGATAGATTTCCATTTCTTCGCATAATGTAACACCAAGGCAAAGAGTGAGAAGAAGGTTAGACCAATTAATTTTTGCAGGGTCTATTATTTGCAAAAGATCTTCTCTTTTCCTTTATTTCCAAGAAGCAATAAAGGCAAATGATAGATGAAAATGTATTCTCCAGTCTATCAATGTATTCTCCAGTCTATCATAAAATGGAATCTGTTGCATTTCTAGCATGTAATCTATAGGACCAAGAAAGGGGAAAATTAATGGTAGAATGACATCAACCAACATCCTAATGATGTTTTCTGTTGAATAGCTCAGCCACAGAAGTGCATCAGCTTTTTTCCTTAATTGATGACGAAAATGTCAGATGGCAGCGAGGTGGGAGAATGTTATATTTTACTTTATGAAAAAGTTATAATATTTATGTACACAGCTTAAATAAGTTGCATAACCTGAGATTGCAGCTGACCACCAAAAATATGTTGAATAAGGGTAGTTTCTTGAGAGCTAGCATCAACAGCTTTTTCTCCGCCAAACTCATCAAGGCACACTGACTGCATTGTATCAATGGCAAACCTCATGAACTCATGAGCATCCTCCTGTCTTCCATATCCAAGGTTACCACCAATATTAGGTAGACGGGAGAGAATTTTAATTGGAGAAAATGGGTGAGAGCTTTGGCTTGCTCTTTCAACATGCTCTTGAAGTAAGCATAGAAAACACCAATCATCACAGTTGTCTGAAAAGTAAAGTTAAAAGTTGCAATTTAGGAATTACTCAAGGCCCTCTAAGATGGTAATTGACAATAATCATAATTCGTCAACTCACATTCTCTTTGATGACCTTTCTCCAACAAGTAGGCAACAAGAGGCCGTGTGAAAGTAAGGCATTGCAAGACCACATTGG
The DNA here is from genome assembly GCA_027563885.1 of Erythroxylum longipes. NCBI lineage: Eukaryota > Viridiplantae > Streptophyta > Magnoliopsida > Malpighiales > Erythroxylaceae > Erythroxylum > Erythroxylum longipes. The sequence continues at coordinate 30,491,626 of JAOQMS010000003.1, read as the reverse complement.
CGAAACAGCTACAATCAAAAGGAAGAACTAAAATAAGACCCAAAATAACTCACAATTACCTACATATTTGCCCATGATTTAGAAGGTAAAGCACATTACTAGAGTCATGAAGTATGACCTGTTCCCACAATTTAAGAGACCACAAGGAGCGAAGCATGGTTTTTCCGAGTTGTACAGTTTAAGGAACTCCTCATAGGGAAAAAGAACCTGGAAAATAAGTTTGGAGATCAGTTTTGCCTCCTTACAAAAATAAGAAACTCTTCACAAGATAAAAGAGCTTCCAAAAAGTAGGAGCAATAGAATCAAAACAAAAGGTCAAAGCATATGCCTTTCTTGGCCTTTTCGTAGGTTTTGAAGTCCCATAAGAAGGAACAAGTGCAATTCCAGAAAAATTTCCAGCACTAACACCTCGAATTTTCTGTCCAAACTGCTTGCATTTTGTCTTGTGCCCAGAGTTCCAATGTTCAGTTTGGCATGCAGAAGAGCTGGAAAAAGAGAATAACTGATAAACTTTAAGGAAATTTTAACTGAAAATGCTACCAACGACGACATCCTAATAGATATTAGTAAACTACAAAACATAGATCTTTAACCTTAGAAATGTATATTTGAGCTGAAATTTATCCTATAAAGAAAATCCGCATGCTTGAAAATACAGAGCCCAATACATGTTATTCAGTATTAAAGACATTATAAACAACTATGAAATTGCAACGTCTTGGTTACAAGTTAAAACTTATAATATCCTGAATACAAATAAAATCTTTTAAACTGATTATTCAATCTTGTAACTGTGTCTAGTTGGTCTTACCATACTCTAACCAGTAAACTACATATCATCCGGGCTATTCTGGCGCCAGAAACAGACAACCATATTCCCAAATATGTACCTCTCCATTGTAATATCAAATAAAACAAGAAAATTGGAAAAGCCAATGATGCAAAGGCCATACAAGTGCCTCCGAATTCACCAAAAGTTAAAAAGTGGAAATATTCGACGTGCATTGAATAAAAAAGAATACGCACCAGTACTTAACAGATTTACAACGAGAGCACTTCCTGTTCTTCCCAGACTTGCCGCAATTGGAACAAGATGAATCTTCGGCGGTTTCCATGGAAGCCACTCCCTCGGCGAGACTCCGATCAGCGTTCCCCCCTGCTCTTCCTCCGTCTGCACCGCCGCCGCCTCTTCCACCGCCTTCAAAACCGGCGTCGACTTCGAAGTATTTCGAAGCCGTGTTCTTTACCAAGTGAAGCAAACCTAAAGCTATCACAAAAATCGTAAACACAAATTGCAGCAACCAATTCAGATCCACCTTTATTCCACCGACATGCATCTACACGTCGATCATATACATAACATTTTAACTCTTTCAGGAAAATTAGGGTTTCCAATTATTTGGTGTTCCAATTTTGGAAGCTGAAGCGAATTAAACAGTATAAGAGTGCCCTCTGTATGATTTGAAGCCGAAAAATCAGTTAGGTTTTTCTCTTTTCCAAACAAATTGAGAAACTTCGTGAAATCAGTAGTAGTGTGTGTTAAACAAAAGGAAGGTAAAAATAATAAGGTATCAATGCTTATTTTATTTTATTTTTATACTTCGGAGGGTATCAATGCTTATTTGATGGAATGGAACTGCTGATTATCGTGTCATTGTTACAAATGAATTGATAATTTATGACAATGTAAGTACATGGCAATTGGGTCTGGCCTAGCCCAAAGTCAATAAACTAGGTCAAGATTGGTCAAGCACGAGCCCAAATGTATGAGCCGTGTAGGCCTCGGGATCCAACCCAAAATGAGGCCCGATTAAGAATGACAAAATGACGTTGCTTTTTGAATTTTTTAAAAAAAGATAATAAATCGAGTCGGGTTGACCCGAGCCCAAGCCTCTCCATGGCCTTGTTGGGCCGAGCTCAAGTTAGTCAGCCCTAAGTCCTAGATATTGGTCCGACCCGGTTCGGTTTATTGTCATCCTTATACTTAACTCATTTTTTGCTTTTGCTTTCCAATGATTAAAAAACTATTCTAATTTGGTCGGTTTAACCGTAAAAATATTTAACCGTTCAATTTTTTGATTTAATTTTTAACTTTTTAGTTCAATCTACTTTAATAACTCTTATTGTTAAAAATTGATTAATTTATTAATTAATGGATAAATTTTATAAATTAATAAATTTTTATAAATCATTTAATAAAATTTAATAAAATTTTTCAATTAAAATAAAATTTTTAATAAATAAAGATAATATCTTTCAATCTTATTTTAAATTCTTTAATTTTTATTTAATCTTATTCAGTTTTATAATGGTCAAATATCAATTGAACCTTTTAACTCTTAAATCTCTTGTCTTACCTGTTTAACTTCTAGTCCAGTTTTTAAAACATTACTTTTTGGTATTATATTTGAGCTAATTCATTTAAAACATTACTTTTTGGTATTATATTTGAGCTAATTCATACAAATAGATATCTTATTATTTTGCAAGAGTTTTAATTTTAATAAATTCTTTTTTCAATTTTAAATAATTAGCAATAGATGTTTGATATATTTTCTACCATACAATATTATATATTTGCTATGATTTGATATAATTATGTCGCATTAATATAGATAATAGTTTTAAAAGTTAATGGGTTTTACAAAAATAAAAATTGGTATTAAAAATAAAATTTTTTAAATTTCATAGTTGTTAAAATATTAAAACCTTTATATAAAAACAATATTTGTAAGTGAATTTTAAAGAAAAGAAAAATAAGAGTTTCAAAATATTATAAGATGGAATTACACGATTAAAGAAATAAATTTAATAATTATGCTAATAAGCTTGACCGTTGACCCCTCTATTAGTATTTCTAATTCATTTTTCACTTTAGAAGCAGCAAAATGATAGTTGCATGACGAGGATACGTGACGTGAGGAACATATAAAGCATGATTAGTACTTATTGTTTATTTCAAGACGAAATCTACAAGTTATTTCTTGAAAGGAATTTGTCATTTTAAAATATAAGGTTTCTATGTAGTTTAAATAACTGTCTAATCTTTAAATTTTTTAATTTTGTAAAAAAAAAACTAACGTATTCAGTACACAGGACTTTACACTTTGCGGAAGACTAAAAAGAATTATGATATACGCAACATTCCTTTTGTATTTTTATAAAGAAGCTGTTTCTGTAGCTTAAATTTATAATATTATCGTTACAAATGAGCAATTTTACTTATTATTCTAAAGTTCACAAAAAATTTTATTTTGTAGTTTTTAAATATAAAAAAAGTTTATCTTAAATTTAATTAAAAATATTGTTAAAATATATCCCAAGTGAATCAATTAAATATTTTTGAAGAATGACCTAATTTAATTTTTAATTAAACTCTAACTGATATCTTATAAAATTATTAATTGAAATTGATTTATTTAATTTAAATCGAATTTAAAAATCAATATTTGATTAACCGATATGCAATGTTTATATCACATATTTGCACTATTATTTTTAATATAAATTTAGAAAGTAGATTTTATTCTAAAAATTTAGACATTGAAAAGGGATAAATTTAAAATATAGAAATGTCTTTTATTATTATTTTTTAATCATAAATTTGATTGACATGAATAGAGAGAGACATAATCGGTTAATTGCGCAGCCCGGCATCAAAATTGGGTCAACTATTCTTGTGAGCTTTTAGGATCAAGAACTATACCAAACCCATAATCAGGCCTCATAATTTAGACCCATGTTCGTTAAATAATTATAAACAAATTGAGAAATCGAAGAATTTTAAAATATTTTTTATTCATTTGCTACCGTATATCTTAAATAATTGATCGATCATATATTAAATATATGACGTAACGTAAATAGATTTTCACTAATCCGTATATTTACTTTAATAATCTTATTTTACTATGTGAAACCATGCACATGGGACACACATTATTGTGCTTCTTAATATAGCATATCAATAATAAATGTTAAAGTATTATTTAAGGATTCAAGTGTAGTTTCTCTTCATCTCAGCAATGTGTCTTATGAAAAGGGGAATGAACCAAGCCACGGATTGATAGGAACACCAATGTGCATTGCATGCTTGCCAATTGAATGTCATTTAAACGTCCCTGTTTCTCTATTTTCTCGCTGCACTATATGCTTTCAGAGGAGAGCTCAGAGCTTTCCTTTGTTTGTGGGTTCGATTACCAATTGAACATCTCAACTGTTCTCCTCTAACATGAAACAAATACATTTATAGGAAATCATGTCTGGAAGATTTGGGTAGGGCTGTGTTGAGAGCAGAACTAAAAGGCTATAAACTTTATAAAATTGAAGTATGCAGAAAAGGATTATGTGCACCAAATAATTATTAGTGTAATTAGAATTCAATATTTAATTGCGAGCAATGAATCACACTCAACCATCCATTCGAGAGCACTAAGCCGTCGCTCCTGATTTACCTCAAAAGGGTCAGGTATCATTTTGTGAATTTTCCCGAGAAAGTGACATGCAACTTACTTGCCCCTATAATTATGTTCTCGCACAATTTACCTCGAAAGATTCAAATTCACTTACGTGAATGAAAATGACAAGCAACTTAATTGTCCCCCATCTCTTAGGTCCGGATTAGCATGCTATGCAAGAAATCACGGAGTCTTGTTGTCCACTACCCCTAATATCAAATATGTGCCTCCACAATGAGCTCGTGACTCATCTTGCAGTCTCTTTCGAACAGAGCTTCATCCAATTATAAGCCAACTGCTTCATTTTCATGGATAAACATATGCGAGTATAGTACCTCTCTTGTTGACCATGGAGTGGACTGTCATCAAACATCGACGTTCGGACTATTTTCAAAGATTGAGAATGTAAACTTGATTCGTCTATTCCAACAACATGCACAGGACAGAGGCTAAGGTCTACCTACAATGCTGTAATTCTGAGTTGACTCCGAAGTTACAACGTTTGATACACAGACTTTCTCGTAACGGTACGCCATGTGGTGTCGAAGAAGAGTAGGATAGGAGTTTTTTTTGTCATGGAGTTGTCATATTTGACAAGATCGTAATCTAAGAGAGTGTTGTGCCTCCAGACTTTCGGGGATTTGATGTTTCTTCGTTGGGGCCTTGTGAATCCCACAGAGATCTTTCTGCTTATGCACCGGCATATGATATCATTACCATGAACTAGGAAACCCTAGATTATTGTGATAAATGGAAGCAGTTGAAACTTCAGAGCTCAGGCCTCATCAGGAGTTGGAAAGCCATCAACGTACAGTGGCACTTAATTGGAATCTTCAATCCAACCAAGATTTGTCATTTTGTAATAAAATCGATTATTTAGTTTGGGGACCATTTTGCAATTTTTCCTTTTTCTACAAAAATAGTCACTTTCTATTTCTCCTCTCGTATGTTTCTTAATTACGTTCGTTTACTGTTGCTTGACATGTAAATTAAGGAATAGGCATTGTTAAATATTAACGGAATCAAAGTTGATTTTAAAAAAATTGCAAGCGTAAATCCTCGGTAAAAATTAATACTTTTCAATATAGTGTCAAAGTTGTCTTTCAAATTTTTGTACAGAGAAGCTAAATTTTCTAGTAAATAAGCACCTAAATTCAATAATTAAAAATTTTAACCAACTAAATCAGTCCAACTGTAAAAAATTTGAATCTTTCAATTTTTTAATTCGATTTTAATTGTTTGGTTCAATTTATTTTAATAACTCTTGTTGTTAAAAATTGATCAGTATATTAATTAATTAGGCAATTTTAATTAATAATTCTTATAAACTAAAATAAATAAATTGTTTTTCATTAAATAAATTTTTAATTAAACTTTAAATTTTTCGATAAATATAGACAATTTCTTTCAATTATATTTTAAATTCTTTAAATTTATTCAATTTTTAACTAAATTTATGATTATCTAATATTAATTAAACTTTTTAAACTTTAAACCTCTTGTCTAACTTATTTAATTTTTGATCCAATTTTTAAAACACCACCTAAACCCGTAAAGCAACTCGCGAAAGCTAGAGATCAGGACAGTCTTATGGTATTTAACTTTCAAATTCTCTGTATTCAAACAAGGAGCTATTAGCGTGATACAGCCATGAGATGATAATGTTGCGAGTCATTCCATACACGAGGTATATATAAGAAGAGATCCTTAAAAGGAGAACTTCTGAAGAGTATATATATATAAATTGATTAATTGGAAAAAAAGATTTGATGACTCTAAGTACGTTATAATTTGCTTTCCATTTCCTTGTGAATTTCTGTATATTTTAAGTCATTGTTTTAAAAATATGACCGGAATTTAAACCAGTAAGTTAAGAAGTTTAAGATTTACAACCAATATTAGATCGTTATAAAATCGATTAAAGATTAAATAAAATTAAAAATTTTAAAATATGATTAAAAATATTATCTTTACGAATTTAAAGTTTAATTAAAAAAGATATTATTAAATGAAAATTAATTGATTTATTTTAATTTATAAGAATTCATTAATTTACGAAAATTAATCGATTAATTAATTAATTGATCGGTTTTTAACAATAAGAGTTATTAAAGTAAATCGAACTAGAAAGTTGAAAAATTCAAAATTTTTACAATTAACCAGTCAAATTAATTTATCATTTTAATCATTGTTTTAAGTTTTTATGTTTTTTATTTAGTTAGTTAACTTTGCATTTTACAAAAAAAAATTATTTCTCTCACTCAAATGTAACCTTATCAGTTGTTCTAAAGTTTACTTTCTTAGTCAAAATATTAACATACCATACATAAAGCTCCCTATTGAAAACAGGTCCAGTCCTAGGTTCCATTTTCGTGTACCATGTGTCAAACTGTAGCGTGGATCATGCTATCCGACAGTGGAGAGGTCGTTACCGTTAACAGGGGACCCCAATCGCAGGAGCGGAGGATCGTATGGTGTGGAGACCAGGGCAAAGTCACACGTTCACGGACAGGTCAGCCTATGAGCTTATTGCGGGATATCCTGACAGTGAACCAAATCGTTTGTGGCAGCTAATTTGGAAATAGCCTGGTCCACAACGGATTCGCTCCTTCCTGTGGCTAGTGGCCAACAATAAATTGCTCACCAATAAGGAGCGAATCATTAGGCGTACCGTCACGGACTCTAAATGCCCCTTTTGTACTCAAGAAGAGACCGTTTTGCATGCCATCCAAGATTGTCGCAGGGTTTCTTCTTTCTGGCAAAAATTTCCAGGAGTGGGGCGGGATAACTCCTTCTTCCATTAGACCTTCGACTTGTGGTTGTTCACTAACCTTGGCATTATGCACCAAGGTAACCATTTGGAGTGGGCGATGGTTTTTGGCACTGCCTGCCGGTATATCTGGCAGTGGCGAAACAAATGTATTTTCGAAGAGGCGTTTCACTGGCCCGCCCCACAGACATCGAATAGTTTTGGAATATGTTGCCTGGATCGAGAAAGAGAAGAGCGTGACTGGGAGAGCTATTCCAACGGAGGGGGCTCCTCGGGGCGCCCTTATAGGTTGGGTTCGACCTCCGAACAGCTGGGTCAAGCTCAATTCCGATGGAACTGTCCAGTCCAGATCCGGCATTGGTACAGCTGGGGGGATCCTTCGCGATAGCAACGGACAATGGTGTGGAGGGTTTTTAAAACGTATTGGGATCTGCTCCCCACTTACGGCTGCACTTCGTGGGGCTATCACAGGTCTACAACTAGCATGAGACTTGGGACACCGACAAGTAATCTTGGAGGTAGATTCATTGGAGGTTATAAATATCCTCTCTACTTCTAACCTCTCGTTCTTTGATGTATCGCAGGAAATTTGGGAGTTCCAGAAGCTGAAGCGGCGCACTTGGGATATTCAGCTGAAGCACGTTTACAAGGAAGGTAATTAGTGTGCAGATCAGCTTGCGTTTTTGGTTTCGTTTACCACACCAGGCACTCATATCCTTCGCGATCTACCTGAACAATGCCTCCCGGTCTTTACTCAGGACTTACAAAGAATTACGTTTTCACGTCGTTTGTGATAGTCTAGACTAGTTTTAGTTTTGTGATCATCCTTTTGTATCTATATATATATATATATATATAAAGCTCCCTATTTTAGAAAGTTTAAAAAAGTCAATTTTATCGATTGATCTAAATCTCACCTCTTCGGGGTTGACCACCGCTGTCTATTGCTGAGATGTCATCCAAAATTAAAAAGCTAGAAAGAGGCCACTATCATTTTCAGAGCGGCCCATCCTGAAGGATATACTTATAATATATCCATTAAAAAAATAACCAAAAATGCTACATTAAATATAAAAAAAGAAACATGCTACATCAGCGATATAAATTTTAATTGTATTGTCAATATACTAATACCTATGTGGGTGACTGTGGCATATATGATTGACAGAATGGCTTTGGGACCACGTTCCATTAAAAATAAATGCTCAAAGTTGCCAGAACACACAAAAACTGCTGGGTTGCGCGCAGATATGGTTGATTATGTGGCTGCTTGCTTCCCACCTGGTGATGCTGATTGATTCAGTCTCTCTGATCATCATCATCCCAAAAGGCTTCAAAAGTTCAAACCCCAAATGATGAATGCGACTGATGGATGGTTTATGATTCTTTTTTCTTTTTTCTTTTTTTTCTATTGCTGTTTTCTCTCTATTCCTCTGGGTACGCCGTACGCCCAGCTATATCGCCCACGTCAATCCCATTGCACGACTGCTGATGTTTACTGCTAGAGTTTTCCTCCACCACCCAGCCCCTTTTACGTATTTATTTTTAATTAAAACCGTACAAATATACTAAAATAAAAGATATAACAGATATCCTATCTACTTTAAAAAGAAAATTGTAATTTAATTTTTGTAAAAATTATTGTTTACATCGTATCTATTGATCATTATTTTTTAATTAATATTTAAGAAAGGAGATTTTTGAAAATTTTAAAATTAAAAAAATTTTCAAATTTTTTAATACTAAAAATTTGATTAAATATCCTAATCTAGAGGTGTTTCGTATTCCTAGGCTTAGTTTGATAGAGCAGTGGTGGTTGGCAATCTGCTGAAATCAACCTGCTGAAATGATAAGTACTTGTTCTCAATAAGTACTTATGTATTTGAGATTGTTGTTTTAGTAATTGCTGAAACGTGAAAATAGATATTTGGCAAGTGCGGCGGTTGCTGAAAAGAGATAAAATAATAAAAAGCCTATTAATTTAATAAACTATTAATTATTGTATACATAATTAACAATGTATTATTAGTCATATAAATTTAAACTTATAAATAATAAAATATTAAACTAAAATAAGAAAATATAAATAAAATAAATTTAATAAATAAAATATTTCATAAAAATATATTATTAGTCATATAAATTTAAATTATAAACATTAAATTATTAAATTAAAATTAAAATATAAATAAAATAAATTTAGTAAATAAAATATTTCACCTTATTTAAATACTATTGGTAGGGGATATAGTTAGAGAAATATATAACATATCAAATCCATTAAAATTAAGTAAGGGTATAATGTAAAATATTAATTATTATAAGGTTATTATTGAAAATTAAAATTCCTACCGCATAAGTAATTTCCTACCGCACCTCTCTTACTGCTTATTTATTTCTATGGTGCCACCGTAGTTTCCTCTAACCTGCGATTGTTCGACCACATATCCAAACGTATAATTGCGTTTAAAAACTGCATTGGATAAGTACTTATCCCCATCACATTACAGATCTAAACGCAACCGTAGTCATTTGCTCGATATACTAATATAAAGTCTATTAAAATCTATTTTGTTTATATTTTTATAAATAGGAGAAAGAACAAGTTAATTAAGACATAAGCAAAGTGGAATTGGGATCTGTTGATTATAATTCTGGTGATGTCACAGGTGGTAACAGTTAATTAGCCATTGTAATCATACAGTAGTTAATATTTAATTAATAGATAAACAATTTATGAAGTCATGATTAAAAAATCTTTGAAAAGTTAATTAAAGAAAAGCGAGTCGCGGCCAAGATGGACAACTTTGATGAATTAATCAACATAAATGCTTCCCAATAAAAGAATTATTGAAGACAGGGGTACCATAAATGATATAAAATCGAAAGGTTAAGTTGTAATTAAGTTTGTAACTGATGATAACAAAAAAATCAACTCCTTCGATCGTTAAAATCTTTAAAATTTTAACGATTGAAACGATCGTGTTATTAAAAACAAAAAAGTTTATTAATTAATCGATTAATTTTTGTAAATTAATAATTTCTTATAGATTAAAATAAATCAATTATTTTTATTTAATAATTTCTTTTTTAATTAAACTTTAAATTTTTCCATTAATAACAACAGTCTAATTTAGTTAAATTTCAAAATTTTTAATTTTATTTAATTTTTAGTCAATTTTATAATCTTTTAAACCTTAATTTTTTTTATTTTTATCTGTTTAATTTTCAGTCTGATTTTTAAAATATAGTTTGTAATCAAATTGCAACTCTGCAATTGGTGTTAGATTACTGTCAAGTAGCACTGCACAAAACTACAACCATTACTTGAAACGAATGCAATTTTCTAGTGAAAAGAGGCACATGGACGTGTAGAGAAAGCAAAGTGTTGCAAACTTCTGTGAACAAAAAGTTGTCAACAAGTCAATTATATTGTAGTTTAGTGGAGCGATTCTTTGAAGTTTGTTAATTTTCTGTAGCCGTCAACGTATTTATCAAGAACCCTAGAAGTCTTGCCAATTCATATATACTATCTGATAGATGAATTATTACCTGATAAATCTACCGGAAAGGTGGCCATAGATTTCAGTTCCGTATTCATTTAAAGATTTTGTTTAGAGTGTTGAAAAAGGCACTCATTGTATAAAATAATTTTTTATTGATTATTTAAATCGAAGTATTCTTTTAATTTTAAGTTATTTAACTTATTATTTTATTAGATATCTTATTTTGTACCAATAATTTAGTAATGATTAAAAAATTTCAGTGGATTCGATTAGTTCAATAATAAAAGCTTTAAACCTTTCAATTTTTTGGTCAGTTTTCAACTTTTTAGTTCTATATATTTTAATAAATCTTATTATTAAAAACTGATCAATTTATTAATCAATCAATTAAGTTTTATTAATTAATAAGTTCTTATAAACTAAAATTAATTAATTAATTTTTATTTAATAATCTATTTTTATTAAACTTCAAATTCTTTAATAAGTAGTTACGGTTTCTTCTAATCATATTTTAATTCTTCAATTTTATTCAATTTTTAACTAGTTTTATAACAGTTTAATACCAATTGAACCTTAAATTTCTTGTCTTACAAATTTAACATTCGGTGTGGTTTTTGAAATATTATAATTTAGAGATGTAAAATTTTATATACTATATGTATAGAAAAAATAATAAATATATATTCTCATTTTTTAGAAAATAATAGTGATTAAGGGTTAGTATCACGTTGTTGACCATTTTATATGGCATACTTTCTTGTCCAATCATCCTATTCCCTTGCTTTTTTCAGTACTCCTTATAAAATATAGTCTCTGGCTTTACATGTTTGTAATTAATTGGGTGATTGACCGACCACCCTCTTTCTTCCTATTCTTTACATTTAAAGAATGGTCTACAAAATGGTGCCTTCGCTGGAAACCCAATTAGAATACGTTTAACTAATGTGATAGAGTTAATTAGAATATAGAGTTCGATGTATAACATCTAAGCAATTGGCCAGACAGAGAAAAAGTCAAATTTATAAAAATTGAGCAAATTGCTGATATTATAAAAGCAATTCATCATATGAAATGTTGAGCGTCGATACTCGATACTACCTTGAATTGGAGGAACATGTGCAACAGTTGGTATGTTTGGATCTAGATGTCTAATTTGTTTTTCTTTGTTGAAATTATAAATCTTACTTTTGTTCAATTGCATTAGAAATCTACTTAATTTAGAGGGTTTTAATTTTAGTTTCTAATAGGTAATGTTTATTTTAGCATCATCAAAATGTACAAAGACTTAATTAGAACTAAACTACGATGACTTATCTATGCTTTATAATTGAAAATACGGAGTACCTAGGAAATAAATCTCACTCAATTAAAGAAAAATGATAAAAAACGCACTAAAATGAGTATTCAATACTTTTTCGGGAAATAACTTCAAATCATTTTTATGGCTATTGAAATTCTGAGTATGGGTATGTTAAGTTCCAAATTTAAGGGATTACGAAGGATCTGAACATTTAATATATTATACGAATAAAGGAACACGTAAAGTTAAATACAGTAAAATAAGAAATTTTAAAATTTCATTGAAATTATTTGTTTAAAATTTTCCAAAAAACGTATGATAGGTTCTTCTCTCTATTGAAACAACAGGTATGTATTTAGTTTTCAGTTAATGAAATAGTTGGTCATTGATTTATTTGTTAATTATATGCTAATCAAAAGAGTGGCTTGATTGGCATCAAGTAATACCAATTTCAATCGTACTCAGCATGTTTGGTATTATGACCCTAGTATGGTTGGCTCGCATGTTCCTTAACTTTACATATTTGGTGGTAACTTTGATTAAAACTCTTCACACCCGTATCTAATGCTATTAAAAGAGAGAAATTAATTAGGCCTTCAATTTTATATTATACTGGAGTACATAAGATTATTTATGTCAAGTCTTCTTGTTAAAGAAAAGAACGGAGATATACCTATACAAGGAAAAAGCTAGCTTTTGCTCGATCATTCTGACAAGCACTATACCTAAAAAGACCCATAATTCACATGTCATTGCCATTAACTCATGTAATCGTCAAACTCTAATCCTCGTCGTTCATTTCCTTGGGGGCTCAATTAAAATTTATGTATAATGTCCAATATGTTAAAAACTAGATCAAAAGTTAATCACGTAAGATAAGAAGTTTAAAGTTTAAAAATTTTAATTAGTAGTTATAAAACTGACTAAAGATTAAATAAAATTAAAGAATTTGAAATATGATTGAAAAAGAATATCTTTACCTATTAAAGAATTTGGAGTTTAATTGAAAAAAGAAATTGTTAAATGAAAATTAATTAATTAATTTTAGTTTATAAGAATTTATTAATTTACTAAAATTAAACGATTAATTCATAAATTGATCAATTTTTAACAACAAGAATTATTAAAGTAAACTAAACCGAAAAATTAAAAATAAAACTTTAAAAATTAAACGGTTTAAGATTTTTACGATTGAATCGGTTGAATTTTTTAATCATCTGTAATATCACGTATAATTTTTGTGTTGTGACTAATTAAGCCAACTATCTATCAATAATCAATTGGTTTCATTGGAGGTGATGTAAAAGCAAACTATGTCTTTCATGCTTTAAAGCCTTCCTACAACAATTCATCCATATTCCCTTCTTTTTATTTAATGGAACATGAAAAAAGGGACTATACTTTTATTTAATCTTTTCTTTCGTCATGTAAAATATGGTGTTTTCCTTTTAATAACATGTGAAATTAGAATTTAGGCTATCGTTTACATATTTATTCTTTGTAGAGGGAGATTCAGATCAATCACAAGGTAATTGCCATATAAAATAATTCTTAAAATCAATGATTAAAAAGTTTTATCGGTTTAGCAAGTTTTACGGTAAAAACTTTAAATCGTCTAACTTTTTGATTTCGTTTTTAACTTTTCGGTTTGATTTATTTTAATAATTTTTGATGTTAAAAACTTATCATTTTATTAATTAATCGATCAATTTTTATAAATTAATAAATTATTATAAACTAAAATAAATAAATAAAATTTTATTTAATAATCATTTTTTCAATTAAACTTCAAACTTTTTGATAGATAAGGGCAATCTTTTAATCATATTTAAATTTTTTAATTTTATTTAATCCTTAACCGGTTTTATGATAATCTAATACCGGTTGAACCTTTTAAATTTTAATCATTTTACCTTATTAGTTTTATTTTTGATCTAATTTTTAAAATATTACTTAAAACCAGAAAAACTAGAGAAAGGAAGAGAAAGATGCAGAAATAGGATTAGTTGTTTGAGTTCCTTTTTGATGAAACTGTATAATTTTATTCCCACCATCTGCTTCCCAACTAATTATTTAGTATGCTCTCAAACACCGTTAGGCACTTATTTTAATTTGCAATGACTGTGTTTATATATATATATATATTTTATCCTTTTCTCTAATGTTACTAAAATATCCCAATAACACATGGAAGGGGCGAACAACCAATTTGGAATCTAGAACATGACTACATGAAGTTATAACTTATAATTAAACTAAATTTTAATATTTATTTTTTAACATATATTATAAATAAGAAGTAAAGAAGAGGTTGTATCACGCGCCGTTCCAACACGTCACCTAGGGGTAGTAAAGGGCGGGGAACAAGAAAAACTTAAGGTTTAAAATATAACTGAAAACTACTCTTCCGGTATTTTCTCTCCCTAAACGTCTCTGATTGGCTGGAGAGTATTATATATATGGCAGAATCAAGAAGATGGCACATGTTTTTGTATTTACTACTAAGCCAACTTAGCTATACAGACACTAGGAGATCAATGTGTTTGTGTGAATGGAGATTGGAAGGAAAAAATCTCTAGGAAAATGAAGAGAAGAGTAAAGGATGTAACATAGAAGAAGAGAAAGAAAAAAGCTTTTGATGAAAATATATTACACAAGTGTCAATGGAGTAAAGGGGTAACTCAATTCTCTATTAATTTTTGACCTCCGTTGTCACATGGCTTCTGGGATGTCTCTTCTCTACACATATTTTTTTGTTTTTTTTCTATTCATTGTTGGCTCACATGCTCTTCTCTCTCTATCTCTCTCTTATTGGTTAACCTTTCTTTTCTTTTTCTCTTCTTTTGTTTTGTAAATAGCATTGGCAACTATTGACTAGGCAGTTGGGAGGAGATTCCTCAGATCTACAGTGAAAAGGTCTGTCTGTTCTGCAGCTCTCATTCTTGTTCTTCACAAAGTGTAGTCTTTGGTGGGTCGTTGTGATTCATAGCAGTAAGGTTAGTTTGCCACCGCCTTCTTATAATTCAATCATCTTTTCTCATTCCTGGTTCTGGGTTTTGATTGGTTTTCTTCAATGAAATGAAAGAAATAATGAAACAAGGCAATGGCTATTCATCGTCATGGCAGAATTTGACTTATTGTTGTGCTCTTTTCACTTGCCTTGTGTTATGTATGTCAGCTTCCCTGAGTTCAATTGAACACTTTGGAGAATGATCTATTTTTTGTTTACAAGAATCAAACCTTTTAGCTGATGAAAGTGACGTTTAAACTTCCAAATTTAATGTTCTTAATTTAAAGTTTGATGATGCTGTCGTGCATAATACAGTCCTCTTCTTTTCCTCCGTAAGAGGACAAACTGAATTCTTTGGCCAAACAATTCTTGATATTAAATTTTGTTGGCATTACTCTGTTCTTGTTCATACAGTCAATGGGTTTAACTTGAAGATCCCTCTTTTCCCTATCAGTTTCCAACTAACAATCTCTTTTCAAGTGGAACATACAAAATCGAATGGACTTAGATGTCTACGACTTTTCATTATGTAGTCTTCACTTTACCAAGACTTGGGATGTTCAAAAGTGCAGTAACTTGTATATTGAGTACTGTAATGTTTGTGAGATGGCACTGGCACATCATTTTTTTCCTCAACTAACTTGTCAACTCTGAATTGAATGAATTCGTAATTGGCCCTCATTCTTTATGCTGTGTTTTTTTTTTTTTTTCCTGTTGCAGGTTTGAGAAGAATTTGGGATTTCTGCTGCTAAACAACAAAGTACTTTGATTTTAGATTAGCTTTTAGTCTTCTTTCAGGGTTTGTAGTGCAAACTACCAAATAGAGAGAAAAAGAGAAGTCCTAGGACTCGGGTGCATATATGGTTGGCATGATTTAGAAGCTGATGGTCATATATGCTATAGACGGACAAAATGGACGCAAGTGATTCCAAGGTCTGCGGGACGGAGAATGATCAATTTGAGGACATGGACACCGAAGAGCTCCCTTCAATGTGGCCTGAAGACATTGACAGTGAAAAGCCATACAATGTCGAAAATCCAGGAGGGGATCAAGATATGTTAGAAGAGGTTACAATAAATGAGGACACAACTATAGTTGATTTTCACCATCTTATAGAGCTAACTAATTATACTGACAAAGGCTCTTCTCAGTTGGCATACCTTGTAAAAAATTGGGAGTATAAGCAGGCAAATGCCGTGCGGCTTCTGAAAGAAGAACTTGATAACCTTAGCAAACAGAAGGAGGAAGTTGAACTCAAGAAATTGGAGATATTGGAGAATTTTCGATTCGAAGAAGAAAGACATGGCGGCAATAAACGTCCAATCTCTATATTGGATGGAATTATTGACATATATCAAGATGCTCCAAGGAGAAAAAAAGATGTCATTGTTCAAAGCAACAGAGTAGAGATAGACGCTGAATATGACACTATAGCATACTGGAAGCAAAGGGCTCTGCACTTGGAGAAATTGTTGGAGGCTAGCATCCAGAGAGAGCACGTACTCATGGAGAAGTTGCAGGAAAGTATAAAAAGTTTTGAAAGACAGTCCTCACCAGTTGAAGAGTTGTCACAGATTCTTAAAAGAGCAGACAATTTCTTACACTTTGTACTTCAGACTGCTCCTGTCGTTATAGGTCATCAGGTAATTGTGATTTAGAGATTGTGAATTTGGCAATTTTGCATTTGAAAGTTAGTTTGCATGCCCATTATGCACACGTTAATTGATCAGTGAAGGATAAAAACTTATCCTTTTTACTATGTTTTTGTCATAATTTCTCTGAAAGGGACTGATTGTTTCTTAATGATTTTGTTTCTCAGGATAAAGAGTTGAGATATCGATTTATCTATAATCATTTCCCAAGTTTGCACGAGCAGGTAATGGTTGCATCTGAAAGTTGTTATTGAAGGTTCATGAGACCTTTCCAGTTACATCTTTACTATATTTGTCCCCTCCCCTTACCTCATAATTTGTTTCGGAGTCTGTTTTTCAGTCATTTTCTCTTTTCTATTAATTCAGAGTTGTCTACTACTTCTATAAGGGAATTTGGTTGGTTAACTTGGCAATATCTTAATTTTTTTCTCTCTTTTCAGGATATTCTGGGAAAAACAGACGTGGAAATATTTACTGGAGCTGGAGTTAAGGAGTCCCAAGATTTCAAGAGAGAAGTTTTGGAAAAAGGAAGACCTGCAAAGAGGGAAATCACATTTGAGACTGAATTATTTGGTTCAAAAACATTTCTAATCTATGTGGAACCTGTTTTTAGCAAGTCAGGAGAGACAATTGGCATCAATTACATGGGAATGGAAGTAACAGATCAGGTAAAGCAACTTAACATTTTGTTCCAGGATTGTCTTTTGCTCTGAAAAGAATGGATGTTTACGCTGTTGATTGTGTCAAAGGTACAAAAAAGAGAGAAAATGGCAAGACTTCGTGAAGAGATTGCAGTACAGAAAGCAAAGGAAACTGAGCTGACCAAAACTATCCACATAACAGGTCCATTTGCATGTTATCACCTTCATTTGGTTGCTAAGTATTGCTTCAATTCTAGAGAAACTGATATTGACTTGTCATAAATTTGCAGAGGAGACAATGCGAGCAAAACAAATGCTGGCAACTATGTCTCATGAGATCAGGTCTCCTCTGTCTGGAGTTGTAAGCATGGCCGAGATTCTTTCGACCACGAGCCTTGATCGGGAGCAAAAGCAACTAGTAAATGTGATGATATCATCAGGAGATCTGGTTCTTCAACTCATAAATGACATACTTGACCTTTCAAAGGTCGAGTCAGGCGTTATGAAGTTGGAAGCCGCAAAATTCCGTCCAAGAGAAGTAGTAAAACATGTGCTTCAGACAGCTGCTGCTTCACTACGGAAAGTTCTCACCTTGGAAGGTCGTATAGCTGATGATGTTCCTATAGAGGTAACGTGCTAATCAAAATCTTGTCCACTAGTTGACAATCTGACTTGATGCTCTTGCATTCTACTTGACCTTGCAAGAAGCATCAGCATTTCAGACAAGCATACAGTCAAAATAATATTGCAATTGTCAAGCATTGAAAAAATTCTGAACGATTTATGTATCAATTTCAGGTCATTGGAGACGTTCTAAGGATTCGACAAATCCTCACTAATTTGATCAGGTAGTCAATTTTGTCAAGTTTTATGCAGATGTCAGTGCTCCACCAAGATTCTGATGATTATGTTCTATTCCAAGTAGTGATTAGTCTTAAGCTTTATTGCTTTAAGCTAACATGTACACTCTTCTAGAATAAGGGCTACTGTTGGTTGAGATTATTTGCTCTCTTTTAGCTTTTCTTATAACGGCAGGCATTATTCAGAACTTAGTTCATACCTCAGTGATAGAAATTAGATGTCCTTGCAAATATTGCTACACCTCCCATGCTCTAAACATATCAAACTACTCCTATCTCTTGCAATTTATTCAGTCCTTTTGATGTTGCCTTGGCTCTGATCTAAGTCACATTCATAATTGTTGCAGCAATGCGGTAAAATTTACCCATGAAGGGAAGGTTGGTATAAATCTGTATGTTGTGCCAGATCCTCCAACAAATGTGCAAAAAAAAGAGCAATGTGCATTAACATCTCAAACAAGCAGTGGTAGAAAAGCGTCCGATGTTAGGGAACATAGTGGAGGCAACAACCAGAATCATTCATTTAATGATGAACCTAGAACTCCGGTAAAGCATCAAAGCACATCGGATGAAGACAATGATGAAGGTCCTCAATTACTTGAAACAACCGTGTGGTTGCGCTGTGATGTTTATGATACTGGGATCGGAATACCAGGTGCATCACGACTAGTTCAGATTCCTATCCTTTTTCCTTGTTTGATGTCTGTCTGTCAATTATTTACATGTTGATTTATATCACAGAAAACTAATCAATGTCTCCCTTTCATGTTACAGAAAATGCCCTACCAACACTATTTAAAAAGTATATGCAAGTCAGTGCAGATCATGCTCGAAAGTATGGCGGGACAGGGCTTGGCCTTGCAATATGCAAACAGTTGGTAAATGACATACAAAGAACTACAGCTGATATGCTACTAGGATTTAAAAAGTTTCTATGTTCAACACTTGGATCACATAATAAATTCTTACTGCTTAGAATTCTTCTTATAGTTGCTAGATGGATCAGCAATACTTTAAAAGTTGGCCATGTAAAATTAAGAATAAATAAAAAATGGAGTTTGTTCTACTGAGGTTCTGTATCCCTTTTAGGTCAGTTTCTGTGTTGTTCTAATCGTGATTCACCAATATTGTGCTGCAGTTTCGATGTTGGAATCTGTAAATTAAGTACTAAGTTATCAAATGGCTGATATATCCAAACCACTTCCTCATACTTCTATGCATTGCCATAGGTTGAGCTGATGGGTGGACGTCTCACGGTATCTAGTCAAGTGAACTGTGGCTCAACATTTACATTTGTACTACCATACAAGGCCTCAACAATGTGCGATTCTTCAGATGACCCTGATGAGATCTCAGACATTGGTGACCATGATGCTCCACCTGAGGATGAAACAGCTGGATTCTTTGAGTTCCGACCACTTACTTTAGGCACTTTGTTCTCCAATGGACCCATCAGGATTCAAAAATTGCTACCAGAAAGCATCAATTATGGTGATTCTCACAAAATGAATGGATTCCCAGATGGCTCGCATTCAAAACCCTCAGAAAATGTTAGATTAAAGGATACAGCATCAATTGAGGATGCTTGTTCAGCTGTTGAGGCTGCTGAAATATCATCTGAACCTGACTGTTCGGTGAGCCATAGTCCAGAAAGCAACGATGAGGGTGGAATCTCTGAAAGGAAACAGTACCACGGTGAAACCAATAGTCAGTATCATAATCTTAGTTCAGATTCCATCTCTCACTCAAAGTCGAATGGTGAAATCAGGGTGAGAAATAAATCACCAGGATCATGTCAGGCGGAGGAGAAAGGTGAAATATCTTATCAGAGCACATCTAGCAGCCGTTCAGAAGCACCCAAATCAAAACCAAAGCCTAAGATTCTGCTTGTAGAAGATAACAAGATAAATGTGATGGTGACACAGACAATGATGAAGCAACTAGGGTATACTATGGATGTAGCCTATAATGGAGTTGAAGCAGTGAGTGCTGTTCAGACACATTATTATGATCTCATTTTAATGGTAATTTCCTTAGTCCAAATAAATGTCGGAAATTTCTATAGACTGCAATTACTTGTTCATATTTTAGAACATGCAAGCATATGCCACATTCAAAGGCAGTGCTTAGTGAGTTGAAAAGTTTGATGATAAGTTATTGTAACCAAGTGTCAACTTATTCTTCAGGATGTCTGCATGCCAGTTATGGATGGTCTTAAAGCTACAAGAATAATTCGTTCTTTCGAAGAAACTGGAAACTGGGATGCTGCTACAGAAGCTGGAATTGAGAAATGTGCACTGCCTCTAGATTCATTACAAGACGTTCAATATCCTTTGCCATCTTCGAAGCGGATCCCTATAATTGCGGTGAGCATTCTGCATCATTCTATTCAAGTCTTACGTTATTTGTCAGGATGTAGATGTATTAGAGTACAAGAGTTTTGGCCTGATCAAATCTTCAAGTACATTATTCTCCTATCTTCACCATAATACGACTGTGAATTGGCTACTACTTTGTATTAGCAGCTAAGTTCAGGCTGAAATGGATGTTGACTGTAGCTGTCCTAAAGTAGAACATCAGGCAGTAAAACTGATAATTCCCACGTAACAAGGTTGTTTCCCAGTGTACTGAAAGCAAGTAAAAGTTAAGCTTATGAGACTAATTGGGCAATCAGATAAAAAGAAAATAGCTTACTGTAAAATGCTTATGAAGCTTAGATGAGGATATAATTATAAAAGTTCATCATAGCATGTTATTTCCAAGTAACTATTTCAATTCCCTTTTTTTTGGACTCTATAGTATATAATACATGGAAACACATCCATTTATATTGCTTCGGAAAATGCAGATGACAGCAAATTCATTATCAGAGAGTGCAGAAGAATGTTATGCAAATGGGATGGACTCCTTTGTTTCAAAACCAGTTACTTTTCAAAAGCTCAAAGATTGTCTTGATAAATATATATTATGAATTTATGATATCTCTTGTACATTCTACGCATGTGAATACAGGATGCTAGGAAAGTTTTGTAATCATTGCATCAAGTTATTTGTAGTTGTATATGTTCACTTTCCTTCTCCTTTCTCTTTTTCCTCTGAAAAATTTGCTTTTTTAGAGGTGTAACTAGTTGGAGGTTTTGGCAAGTTTGGAAGATTCATACTCTTAAAACTGTTTAGTACTAGTTACCTGATGACTGTGTTCTCATGGTTCAGTAATTAAAATAAAGGTAATCTTTTTATTGAAGAGAAAAAAAAACAAAATTAATAGAACCGGGAATAATTAACCAGTCATTCCAACCAAAAGATGGATAAATCTGTTTGGTGCTAAGAGAACGCTTCATTCAAGTCATCAATGCTACTACTCTCTAGTACGAAGAAACTTTCATGTCTTTCCTTTCTTCTTTATCCAGGACCAATTTAAGCAAATGAAGGGGTATAATGTAAAACATAATCTTTAGGACATAAAATCAAAATTGATATTTATGATCTTAAGTAAGCAACTGTCACAAATAATTAGCCTGTGTGCTTTCTGCGGAAGACGTCGTTGTCGTAGAGAAATTAAGAAAATCCATCATTGTTCTTTGTTAAAGTTGATATTTCTCTCAACTCTTTTTCTACTACAAAAATTTTAATAGAAAACTTTGAAGACCAATTTATATATATTTATAATTTTTAATCTAATACATCCATCAAGTGACTAAATAAATGGTTGAGATTTGTTAAACCATTAAATAGGAAACATGTACCAAATAGAGCTCTTAAATTATATTAATATTATTCTTGTTATATATAGAATATGACCATTAATCAAGCCCAATTCTAACATTCCACCGAGCCTAATATTTCAGACTTTATTTTAATAATACAAACATTAAACAAAAATAAATATATCGCTTAATATTTTCATAACTTGCCTTAATATAATAAACAACATAATGCATGTTATAGCAGTTAAACATTTTAATATTGCATACTTCTTTTCATATACTACAACATTAGCAATTTATTAAGTCATGTAACATAAGCAACATATAAATATCATAAAGATCTATATTAATGTCGCGTAGACGCTTTTATTGAGCTTAAGAGTCAAAAAATATTACTAAAAGTAATCATCAATATAACCAATACCCATTCTTTAAGCATATTCCTTAAATATTATTGGTTACGGTCCTTTAGTTAAGTGATTTGCAATTACGAGATTCTTCTTAATATATTTAATAAATATTCTTTGTTTTTGGACTTCTCTCTTTGTGACAAAATATTTTAATTCCATATATTTAGCAATTTAGTTCTTAGGGAAGAAAACTGCTAAAGAATTGGTTCAATAAATTTTTAACGACTTAGTAATAGTATTAACAACCCTAACCTCTGAAATAAAATTTTGTAGCCATAAGACATAAATTGTAGCCTCAAAACGAGCTATAAAATTTGCTTCCATAGTAGATGAAGCAATGGCAGATTATTTAACACTTTTCTAAGAAATTGCTCCTTCTACTAATAGAAACAAATAGCTAAATTTTGACTTTTTATTGTCAACGCTTTTAGCAAAATCTGAGTCTGAATTTGCAATCAACATTAATAGATTAAATCATCTATACATGAGCATATAGTCATTTATTCCTTGAAGGTACCTTAAGGCTTTCTTCGCAGCTTTCCAATAGTCTGAAATATCAGTCTAGCATTTCAACTACGAAGTTGGTATCGAGATGCATCAAATTGCTAACAATAGAATTATATGGAATAGATTTTATTTCTTTACATTTGATATCATTATTTAGACATTGCATGAGACTAAATTTTTTCCCTTTTTGTATCGAGACAACCCCTGCTGAATATTTGTTCATATTAAATCTCCAAAAAATTCTTTTGATATAGTCTTTTTGAGACAATCTTACAAGTCATTATGATCTATTTTGGAATATTGACATTCCTATTATGTAAGATGCCTCTCTTATATCTTTCATTTCAAAATTATTGAAAAGAAAATCTTTAGTCTTATGCAATATATCCAAATCATTAGCAGCAAGTAAAATATCATCAACATATATAACTAGAGATATAAAATTACTCTCACTAATCTTTTGATAGATACCCTGATAAAAAATATTTTCTTGAAAACTAAAAGATATTATGGTATCATTAAACTTAATATACCATTTTTGGGAAGCTTGTTTAAGTCAATATATTGATTCCTTAAGTTTACACACCATGTGACTTTTTCTTTCTATGAAAAACCTTCAAGTTGACCTATATAAACTTCCTCCTCGAGATCTCCATTCAGAAAAGTAATGTCCACATCTATTTGATGTAGCTCTAAATCAAACTGAATCTTTAATGCCATAATTATTCTTATCGAGTCTTTCTTTGAGATAGGTGAAAAAGTCTCTTTATAATCAATACCATCTTTTTTAGTATAAATTTTGGCAACAATATTAGTTTTATATCATCTAATATTGCCATTTAAATCATATTTGGTCTTAGAGACCCATTTGTATTTGACTCTCTTAGAACTTTCAGTCAAATCAGCATATGGTCACATACATTATTTTATGTTATTAAAATTAACTCATCTTCTATAACATCAATCCATTTATCAAATTTGTCACTTTCTATAGCTTGTGAAAACAAATTAGGATCCTTATTAATACCATAATTAAATTTTGAATCTTGCAAATAAACTACATAATCATCATGAATAACTAATCTCCTTGTTCTTATAAGTTTATTTAAAGCTATTTCATGTGGTTCATTTATATCAATTAGTTGTAAGTCAGTTTCTTCATAAGGTGTTGATTCATCCAAATATTGTTCAAGATCATTTTATTTTTCCAATAATGGGACAATATTTGGTATAGATATGGATATTATGACATTTATAGGTAATGGAGCATCAACCCTTTCATTAACATCCATAACACATTTTTCAGCACTCCAGTTAATTTTACCATTTTTAGCGAACTTAGCATAACTGCTTCAACAATTTCTGGACTATAGTTTATACAATAAAACCTATACCCTTTGCATTTCTATAGATAATCAATAAAGTAACTACTAACTGTTCAATAATCTAATTTCTTTTTGTTTGGATTGTAAACTCGTGCTTCTGCAGATAACCCCAAACATATAGGTGCCTCATACTAAGTTTCCTTATAGTCTATAATTTAAAAGGAGTTTTAGGGATTAGTTTACTAGGAATCCTATTCAGTAACTACACAATAGTTTTAAGTGCATGCATCCACAAGATTTTAGGTAATCAGGAATTAATCTCATCATCATAACCATATCCATTAATGTCCTATTACACCTTTCTGTCACACCATTTTGTTGAGATGTGTCTAGCATAGTATATTATTTATAAATACCACTTCTTTTGAGAAATTTTGTAATTAGACTTAGATATTGTCCTAATTTATCATATTTTTCATAATATTTACCACTTCTATTATAGCTTACAAATTTCACTTTTTTGTTTAATTGCCTTTCAAACTCTTTCACAAACATCTCAAAAGAATTTACATCTTGATTGTTGGCCCCGGGTCCCCCGTATGGATTTTATGGCGACTACGTGTCACCATTGGGAGTTTATTTAAATTTATTGTAAATATGTATTTTGAAAACATTGCACTAAAATAAAATATAAATTTAATTTAAGATTAGGCAAGGAAAATTCGTGGTGGGATCGTAGAACAAATATAGACATAAAATTAAATTGTTCAAA
>JAOQMS010000003.1:30424115-30447958 GCA_027563885.1 Erythroxylum longipes | reverse complement strand
TCTGTAGTGATCGCACGTAGCGCTCCCTTATTTTAGGATATGTATCGGAATGACCTACGGGCGTCCCGATGCGTACCCTAGGGTAATGGGGTGTTACATTTCAGACCTTGAAAAACCCTAAGGTTAACCAAAACACAAGAGGATATAAAAAGAACAAGAAGAGGCAGAGAAATTAGCTTTTTGCACTAGCCACATTAAGAAACCCTAGAGAGAGATCATCGAGACATAAAGGAAGAGAAGAAGGAAGAGAGAAGAGGAGAAGAAGCTGACTCGAAGTACTTCCCTCATTGCCTCCTGGCTTCCATTTTAGATTGTATTTCCTATTTTTCCAGTTTTATTATTGTATAAAATAGGATTGAACAGTTGATGATAGGATCTAGAATGTCGAGGATGTTTCAAACTCACCTTTGGAATTTTATTCTTGAATTAATGAGAATCTAATTGTTTATGTGTTTATTGGATATTGTTGTGGTTTGATTCTAATATTGTATAATTCGATAATAAACTGAGAGGGTGAATTAAATGAAAAACGATTAAATTGGACTAACGAGAGTTAGGTGATTTAATAAAACCAGAATTGAATCAGATTGAGAATTTGTGCGAAGAGAGATCTGGCATAGGTTTCTGATAGTTGTTAGAGAACTTCAGAATTAATTAGGGTTTTGGACAGGTTGTGAATTGAGAGATTGCAACCTCCATAATATAATTAGGGTTTATGATTTAGGTTTAATTGTTATAACTCAAAAGAGAGTAATCAACCCTAACATAGTCTAGAACCAACAATCCAATAAGTCATAATCAGTTAGGTTAGTATTAAGGATAGGTAAAACTTCCTTTCTTTCAATTGGCAATTTCTTTTGGTTAATTTGTGGGTGTATTGCAAATTGCTTAATAACTAGTATTTTCATGTTTGATTTTTAATTTGATTGATTGAATCAAATTCTCGTATTAGTTTTGTTGCATCTTGAATTTTTGTTATTTGTTTCTAGCCTTAGATTTTTGGATTAGATTAGTTCCCTCCTCATAGGATCGACACCTTTGGTATTACGCTAATGAATCATACGCTTACGGATTATTGAGGGTTAATAATTAAAACTTACTCACAACCAAACCTCACGATCAAGTTTTTAGCATCATTGCTGGGGAGGCAATTAGTTTAATTCTTTACTCTAAGGTGTTTTAGTTAGTTTTTACTTTCTATTCTTTCCTTCTATTTCTGAAATGTGCTCTTACATTAACACAAGAGTGAAGAGATGTTCAATTCGTGCAGCTAAAACCTTAGAGCTAGATATCACTTAATTAGAACGAACAATTAGGAAAGCTTGGCGCGAAGAAGAAGAAGAAATCGCAAAAACAACAATAGTCGAGAAATTTCAGCAAGATTTAGATCACAGAGTGAACCAAGGATGTCAATAAATACCCTTATAGATTTCTTGAGACTAGGGTTCAATGCGGCTAACTAAGGAGTAGCTAGGCCACCTGACAAGTAGCCTTTTTTGAAAATAAACCAACTTTTAACAAAATGTGCAATTCTATGGACTAACGAATGAAGATCCCAATACACATATAGTAAATTTCCTTGAAATTTGCGATCCCTTTCAGTACCATCAGATGTTGGAGGATATAGTAAGAATTAGGCTTTTCCCTTTTACCTTAAAAGATATAGCAAAGGCCTGGTACCACTCCCTCAACTTAGCCAATGTCACCACTTGGGATCAACTAGTTTGTGCCTTTTTAGATAAGTATTTTCCCCTTACGAAGACCACGAAGATGATTAAGGAGATTGCCAACTTCTAGCAAAGTGACAGGGAATCATTCTATGAAGCATGGGAATGATATAAGGACTTGCAACGAAAATGCCCATACTATAACTTGCCTAAGTAGTTCTTGTTGCAAACGTTCTATAATGAAGTAACCTCACATATGATAGGCACGATTGATGCAGCTTCAGGAGGATCACTGATGCGAAAGATGGTAAATGAAGCAGAAGAGCTAATGGAGTAGATGGTAAATAATAGCTACCTATGGACGAATGAGCGGAGTAGAGAACCCACTACCTTTCGAGAACAAAAAGAAGTTATAGCTGTTGATCAAATGACAGAGACGTAGGTAAAAATTTACAACTTAACTTGATAGCTCAACAATATGAAGGCTTCATCGTCAACTTCGGTAAAAGCCATGTAACTAAAGTGTGAACTCTATGGATAAATGGACCATGATACGGTGGACTGCCTCTTGATGAAGGATAAAGATCTGGAGCAAGTTAGTTATATAGGAGCTCAATATGGGTGAGGAGGGGGAAACAATCCCTACTCCAACATATACAACCCTAGGTTGAAGAATCACCTTAACTTCTCTTGGATGAATAATGCTAGAGGAAAATTTAGACCCTAAGGACCACCAGGTTTCTAGCAAGATAAGCCAAGTTTAACGGAATCTAAACTGGTCAAATATTTAGACAAACTTGGAACCCTAGACAATGAACAAAAGAGTCTGGAAGGTAGATTCGAATAAGTAACAAAGAACCATGCGTCTTCAATCCACAATCTAGAGGTCCAAGTAAACCAATTGTCAAACGCTTTCTCTACGCGAAATGTAGGAATTCTCCCTAGCACTTTGGGAGCAAGACCGAGGGAGCAACTAAAGGCTATTACACTTCAAAGTGGGAAGGAACTTAAACCACCCACAAAGACACTAGAGGAGCCCTTCCCTCTTATTGAGAAAAATTAAGAAAAGGAGAAAGAAGTAAATATGAGCGAATACCCTCCTTAAGTCGCTCCTACACCATATCAACTTAAGATTCCTTTTCCTCAATAATTACAAAAGAAGAAATTGGATGCGGAATTTGAAAAATTCATTAAGAAATTAAAGATATTACAGATAAATCTCTCATTTGTAGAGGCTTTGGAACACATGCATAAATATGCAAAATTTTTGAAGAACATATTATCAAAGAAGCGTACTTAGGAAGAAAATCAGACGGTAGCTCTAACTGGCACCTACAGTTCCATAGTCACCAGCCAGATTCCATCTTAATTAAAGGATCCAGGAAGTTTCACAATACCTTGTGTGGTTGGTGAATTTGAATTCACAAACTGCTTGTGCGACTTAGAAGCAAGTATTAATCTTATGACTTTGTCAATCAAGAAATTGGGGTTGGATGAGGTCAAACTAACATTGATGTTAATTCAGTTGGCTGATCAATCTATTAAAAGACCGTTTGGAATAGTGGAAGACGTTCTGGTGCAAGTGGTCAAGTTCATTATTCTTGTAGATTTTGTGGTTCTCGATTTTGAAGAAGATAAGAACTGTCTACTGATCCTTGGTTGACTATTTATGAATGCAGGATAAGCTATAATTGATGTTCACGAAGGGAAATTAACACTTCAAATAAGTGAAGATTAGATCAAATTTAATATGAATAAGGCTTTAAAGAGCCCAACAGCAAGCAACACGTGCATGAAGGTTGAAATTATGGATCAAAATTTGCAAGAACAAGTTGAGAGTTGCATCACAAAAGTACAGTCAGTGGCAACAGAGACAAATAATGGATATGAGAAACTTAAGTCTAAAGGAGATGATGAGATGGAGGAGTCAGATGTTCAAACGCATCAAGATAAATTAGTCTGAACTGAAGCACCCATACCACCATCCACAGAAAACCACCCTCATTAGATCTTAAACCTTTACCTACACAACTCAGTTATACCTTTCTAGGTGAAGGTCAAACATTACCGATAATCATCTCCAATCAATTGGATGAGAAATAAGTAAGTTTGGTGGTAGAAATTTTAAGAAAGCAAATGAAAGTCATCGGATGGCAGATTTCTGATATTCGAGGTATAAGCCCAAATGTTTGTATGCATCAAATAAACCTCAAGGAAGGATGTAGAATGCTGAGGGAGCGTCAATGAAGGTTGAACCTTAACATAAAGGAGGTGGTCAAGAAGGAAATAATCAAACTCTTAAATGTGGGGATAATTTATCCCATCTTCAATAGTGAATGGGTCAGTCCAGTATAATGTGTACTTAAAAAGGGTGGAATGGCGGTAATAGAAAGTGAGAGTGGAGAAGCAATTTCAATAAGAATAGTCACAAGATGGAGAGTATGCACAGATTATCGTAAACTCAACTTAGTGACTAAGAAAAATCGTTTTCCTCTCCAGTTCATAGACCAGATGATAAAAAAGGATGGCTAGTCATTCATTTTATTATTTTTTAGATGGATATTCGGGATACAATTAGATCTTCATCTACCCTGATGATCAAGAAAAAACAATATTATGTAACACCGACATATCCCCTGGAAGCATATGCAGATGCTATACACAATAAAACCAAAATAATAAAAAACATACCAAACGATTACTTATATGCATTTCCAGAAACTCAAGGAATAACATTACATTCATTATTGATTGGATCATATTCAGAACATAACATATCCATGGTATTTATTATGTACAAGCCTCAAATCCAAAACTAAATTGTATTTACATTAAAATACAAGACATTAACTACATCATAAAAGCAAATTCAAATGTACATCTTGTCAAAACAAAACACATCCTTCTTTGTCCATTGCGGTTGTTATTGTCCCAGTTTTCAAACCCTCCTATCTGAACCTACACGGGGCAAAACTACCGTGCTAAGCATAAAGCTTAGTGGGGAATAAACTAAATAGGACATAAGTTGACAACTGTTTCAAACAGTTATCCAAACATTCATTTATTCAAAATCACATCAGATAATAAGTAGTGTTTACTTATCCATTTCCAAATTGAACCAAAATATTATGAATCTCAGAACAAAACAGAACATATCGAAATAGGTCACACATTTACTTCAGTGCAAAACTTACTAATTTCAAAATTGAATATTACAGTATTAGAACAAAACTTATCTGTAACAAAACAGAATTTTATTATTTCAGAACAAAGCTCAGATGTTCCAGACCAAGGCTTATTTATATCAGAACTAAGCATATAATAGAATACAAAATAAGTTAGTATGTTAATCCTTTATACAGAATTGGATAACTAGACTAATGCAGGAGATACTGTGATCGGTATCACAGAACAGGAGAGACTTATGTCTCAATAACAGGAGACACCAAAGTGTCAGTAATAAGAGACACCGAAGTGTCAGTAATAGGAGACACCGAAGTGTCAGTAACAGGAGACATCGAAGTGTCATAGGAGCAGCTGCAGACCCTTTTAGGGATGCCTATTTACCCATGTCTAGGACTTAAACAGTTTTAAAATAAAAAGGGTTCTTTTCAGAATTTTCATACGAGGGACATATTGCAACACGTACCACTTTATTCCATTTTGTTCAACTTGATATATTCACTGATTTTCAAACAAACTAACATGTCATACAACTGCAAGTGTGTGAACGATGTATCAATAGAGGTATTGAGTCTTCACAAATTGGGTATATTCATGATGGCACTTCCAATACAATCCCAACTATCAAACTCGTCGAACAAATGATGGTCCGATATTATCACAATATTATCGCAGAAATTTCTAATTAACATACATCCATATTCAATTCATAATACATAAGCCTTTGGAACTCATTCATTCATGAACACGCCAAGCAATTCAACATTGTACACCATACATCCTTTACATTATCATCTCAAATAATCATGCATAATTAAACTAACTATTACTCAATTAACCATATACAGTCATCAATTGCACAAAATCTCATTTTTTCACCTTCCTAACCATTTCCCACAATTGTGGGATAAGGGACCCGAAACCTCCAAACAGTTGTTTTCACGGGACAAGTTTCGGGTCAGTTTTGTATGGCCATTTTAACATAGAAAATGAGGTTTCTGGGTAATAAGTTCTCTAAACAATTGTTTACCTATGACTTAAGTTTTTACATCACTAACAATCAGACAATTAGGACTTCTAAATCATGAGATATAAGCAACATATCATAAGCTGCTCCAAAATAGGGGCAGAATCAGATCACCTTTTTCAATATCAATTTCCAAGGTCATCGAGCCAGAATTAAGTCAGAGTCTCTTCTAGAGATATTTAGCTCTATGTATTAGGTTTCATATGAAACTAAAATCACACAATTTCGGGGTATATAAGCTGAGTTATGATTCAAACAATATGATTGACTCAAACAAACCCAAGATAGAATTCCACTACACAATTCTCTCTTGTCATATTCAACCAATTCTATTCAAGATAACACCAAAATAACAAAAAAGACACATTTCATAAACAATTAAAAATCCAAATGAATCTTTATATCCAATCATACATAAATACATAAATCAACTAAGTGAAATCCCAAACCTTAAAATTAGCAAAGTAGTTCTTCTAATGTTTTTCCTTCCCTTTCTCTTTGGTTTTGTCTTGAATCAACAAGTGAAAAATGATGGCATGAAGAAGGTGAAATGGAGAGGAGAAATACATGAAGTTAATCCATTAAATTTCGTCCATCTCCCTTCTTTATATGCCTTCTAATGAATGTGCTAGTCTTAGACACATGTTTCAACCTCATTAGTCCACATTTCACAATGCTATAGGACCATATATTACAATCCCGTTGGACCACATGTTACAATTCTATTGGAACATGTGTTGCAATGATATTGTACCATGTGTTACAATTCTATTAGACCAAGTGTTATAATTCTATTGGACCATGTGTTACGATTCTATTGGACACACATGCTTTAATCTTATTGGTCCATGAGTTGACTTTAGGAAAATTGTATATTGGTCCTTCTTCTTCCTTTAATTCCCACATTTTCCAATGATATTTTCAATTAATTTCATTCCCCTATGTCTTAATTTTCTAATGACATAAATTTCATGCAATTTGGTTAATTATATCGAGAATTATACCCAAAAATCACAGGCTGTTCAAAAACAAGAACAACAGCCAGAAGTCAACTTCAAACCAGAATTCAAAAATCTTAGAGGCAGAAACAAATTTTGGTTCCTTCATGAAAGTTGTAGATAAATGTATCTTGTTTCATTTGAATTTAAAAACATCCCATTTTGATTTCTACAGGTCAAGATATAGCTGAACTACCGAAGTCTATTCAGTAGTTAAACCAGAATTACCATATAACCATCATTTTTCCATCATTCAATTCTCATCATCTTAACACATATTCATGCCAATTAAAATCTCATAACACTTGTATTAATACATACTATCAAGTTCAGAATTCCCTCACAAGTTTAATTTTGAATTCGAACTCCAAAGAACAAGCCAATCATATGTGTATTGCCATAAATATGTAACATTTCATCTAGGGTATATTTTGGGGCCTTACTTATTCACTTGCCCTTATGGTACTTTCACGTACAGATGGATGCCTTTCAGACTATGAAATGCTCCAGTCACATTTCAAAGATGTATGATGTCTATCTTCATTGATATGATCAAAGATATAATAGAGGTGTTTATGGATGATTTTTCAGTGTTTAACCAATTTGGACAGAGTCCTTCAAAGATTTGAAAAGTCACACTTGGTGTTGAATTGGGAGAAATGTCATTTTATGGTGCAAGAGGGGGTAGTGCTAGGGCATAAAAGCTCATACCAAGGATTCAAAGTTGATATGACAAAACAAAAGTTATAGAGAAACTTCCACTGCCAAGCAATGTAAAAGGTGTGCGAGGATTCTTAGGTCATGCAGTACCAAATTGCAAGACCTTTGACAAACTTGTTAGTCAAGGATGTGCCCTTTCTTTTTGATGAAAATTGTATGTCTTCTTTCAACAAACTAAAGGAAACATTAACATCAACACCAATTCTATGACCACCGGACTGGACACTTCCATTTGAGGTTATGTGCGATGCAAGCGACTAAGCTATAGGTTATATATTAGGCCAAACGAAAGACAAAAGGTTGCATGCTATCTACTGTGCCAGTAAGACCCTTGTAGGACCTCAATTTAATTACACCACCACAGAGAAGGAATTACTCATAGTAGTGTATGCATGTGATAAATTTCGACCATAACTTTTGGGATCAAAGGTAATCGTATTCACCGATCATACAACGTTAAAATACCTTTTTAACAAAAAGGATGCAAAACTATGGCTCATTCGATGGGTGTTACCTTTACAGGATTTGATATATAAGTGAGAGATAAAAAGGGAGTATAAATGTGGTTATAGACCATTTATCCATACTGGAAGAAAGGGAATGCAAGCCAAGCAAAGATATTAATGAAAATTTCCTTGATGAAATGACCCTGATACTATTCGAAAGTTTAGCTACACCATGGTTTACCGATATCTCAAATTATGTTACTAGTGGTAAACTTCATTCTGATTTATCCTACCAACAAAGAAGGAGATTCCTACATGATTGTAATAGATATCTATGGGATGAGCAAATTTTATATAGAACATGCGCTGATGGGTTAATGCGACGATGTGTTCTGGAGGAGGAAATGTTGGACATCTTAAAGCAATGTCATGAAGGTCAATATGCTGGACACTATGGAGCTAACAAAATGAAAGCTATGATACTCGAGAGTGGATTTTATTGGCCAAAATCGTTTAAGGATGCTCAAAATTTTGTAGCACATTGCGATCGATGCCAGAGAATAGGTTACATCTCCAAAAGAGATGAAATGCCTTTATCCAACATTTTAGAAATGGAAGTCTTTAATATATGGGGCATCAACTTTATGGGTCCTTTCTCGTCTTAAATGGGAAACATGTACATTTTAGTAGGGGTGGATTTTGTCTCGCGTTGTGCTGAGGCAGTGGCATCTTAAACCAATGATGAAAAGGTGGTGCAAAAGTTTATCAAACAGTTATTCAATTGGTTTGGAGTGCCACGTATGATAATAAATGATGGAGGTATACATTTCTGTAACATATCTTTTGATGCCCTATTAAAAAGATACGGAGTGCACTGTATTGTTTTCTAAACAAAGCAATACAAATTAAATTCTATCTAGACCAAACTAGAGGCAAGCGTACCTCGTTGACAAGTAATATAAAACGGTAAGAACTGGATATCGTACCTAAGGGATTCCTAAACGTAAGACAATTAAATTAAAATATGCGAAACTGCTCAGACGATCAAGAATTGATTGATTTGAAAAATAAATAAAACAAGCAAATTAAGGAATATGCTTGATGCAAGATATGAACTAAATGTGACTAAACTTAATCAAATGACGAAAATTGACTAAAGTGTTAGATTTCAATTGGATTAGGCACTAAACTTGAAACGGTGGATTGATTTAGGAGTTACTTCACTTAAGCAAGTTAAACCTAATATTTATAGGAATTCTTTTCTCTTTTAAATCCAAGTTACTTGGTTCATAGATAATTCAGAATAAAAAAGAAAACATTCAATGCAAGAAGCATAAAATTAAGGTCGTTAATTCTAAGTATCCGCATACAAGATTTTATGGTTGGTCTACGAGTTAGTCTCAAGTATATGGCTTGATCGATTTTTTGACAAATCAAATCCTAAAGTTATGGCATTCAATCATCTAAGACCTTAATCTAGTTAATCAATCTAAATTAGGCTAAATATGCATTAAATCAATCAAATAAAACAATACCACAAAAATTGTCCCAATCTAATATCAATCCTAACCTCAACCAAAGAAAACTTACCTACACATATTCATCAATGTAACACAAATCATGGTCATGATATATAATTGCATTGGTTAAATCCATAAAAATTAAAACAATTAAGAAAAAAAAACAAATTCAAAACACCCAATTGGTTGCTACTGTCCAAGAAGTGTGCACCCCTACTGTTCACGTCTATTTCTTTTCTTCTCTGATTTTTAATGGAGCCACTACGTTCTTTTTCAAATCAGCCACCACTCTTTTATTTTTTTTCTATCTTTAACACACTTTCACGCTACTACTATTCTTTCACCTTAACGCCACTCTTTTATATTATTTTTCTTCCACGCTAGTCTCCTTATTCATGTAGCCCTAACCTCTCTTTTTATTTCTAGCCTTCACGTTGATTTCTTTTATTTGTCTTTTCACGCTGATCTCTATCTCGCTACTCTCCTTCTACTTTCACACTATCTCTTACCTTTATCACGCTACTCATGTTTCTTTTCTCTCATGCGTCTCTAGCTTATCTTCTTTTCCTATTCATTGATGTGACGAATTAGTTGAGGATTTTTGGTCACCCCTCTAATTCACACACGCCACTCCTCTCTAGCTGAAACGTTTTCATCTCCTTTAAATTCATGGGCTGCTACGTTGTCGTTTATTGCCTTTGCCTACTTTGAGAAGCTTTTCTTACTTTATGCTTTTAAGCATTCCAAATCTAACATGTGCCTAAAATTAAAACAATTAACTCTTAATTAGTGTAATTTAAACAAAAATTTAGCAAATTATGTATCTAAAAGTAATATAAAATGCCCATTAACAACACCCCCATACTTGAATTGTTGCTTGTCCTTAAGTAACTTACTTGGATCATAACCAACAAATTTTGTCATTTCATTTTCAACGGAAATTAAATGTTTGCAATCCCTTAAACTTCGGCAACTCAAGTATCAAGCTACTACATATGTCATAATCTTTTCATCAATGCACATAAACAAAATCAAAGGTAGCTATCTTTGATCAAAAGCAAGCATAAAATTAAAATGGACCTTCCTCACGATATTCACTCATGTCACTCAAGTGTATAAGGGTTGTGTTTCACTCAAAGCTTCCTCTAAGAAATTACACTACTATAGGTTTGCAAATTCACCCATTTTCCACTATATAGAGTACATGCCATCATGGATGAAAAGGGCTTTTATTAAAGGTTGTAATGGGGCTTAGGTTAAGGTAAGGTAAAAAGGGCAAAGGCTACTCACAAGCATTCATAAAGCACTAAGTAACGTGGGACAATCAAAAAGAAATTATGAGATATGCAAATAGAAACACGGGACTACAACTACTCATCACTATCCAATGCTACTGTTTGATCTTTTTCCTTTTTTTCATAACATTAAATATAAAAGAAGATAGTAGTAGTACAAATCAACAACAACTGAGTAGATGTACCTCTAAAAAATCTCATAATAGCATATAAAACAAAAGTCCATAAATCAATGACATCAAATACTTAGTACTTCATTCAACTTCTGAAAGGATCAGGCTAAAAAGTTTTCAGGTTTTAAAGCAGTGTGATTAATATGAAAACAAACAAGGTTAAAGGCTCAAAAGGAGTAGTAAGGGAAAAAAATGACTTGGTGGGTCATTTAAGCTAAAGGTTAAAAACAAAGAAGGCCTTTATCATGTACATAAGGCATACAACTAGTAGTGTTAAACAGGTTCAGAGCAAGTTCTGAAGGTAATCTACATAGAGAAGCATCACATACAATAAAGAAAATAAATGACTATGAGATGCAGTTATATAGCTGAAGACCTCACATGTGCTTAAATGAAAATCCATCAAGACTCCATATATTGCCTCATCACTCAAACATCAGTTATTGATTAAGTTTATGCCATTAACTACTTCAATCAATTCACATGGTTCACTATCCTCTCAAGATGCATAATCCAAATTCATGCATACAATTCAATTCTCCTTCCAACTACTTTGACAGAATCGTATGGTCAAATTCAAGCATAAAAATTTTAAAAATGGGACGCAAGTTAGCTACCAAAAGAGTCGCAACCATTTAAGTGTGTATCTCTCAACATCAACATCAATATCATAAATATCAGCATGCACATAATCTCAATCCCCCCCACACTTAATATGAACATTGTCCCTAATGTTCAATTAGTTAACAATCAAACACAAAAAGGGAAAAAAGGAAGGAGAAACTTCCTTGAAAAAGAAGCGGCTAAGAACTCTTTGCCACCAACCACGCAAACCTTACAGAAAACTCAAAACAACTCAAAGAAATGCATTAAACTAGAAAGAAACACAAAGAAAATAATGAGAAAAGAAGAAAAAGAAAACTACAGTCCTATGGAAAAGGATGCAATACGATCAAGGAGGAGAAAGTGAAGTGTCATGAAGAGACAGTTGCTCCTCAGAATTATCCACAAACCTGGGCATATACAATTTAGCTCGTTGTCAATTTACCATCAATGGGTTTTCATTTTCTTGTTTTACCTCAAGGACTCCAAAAGGAAAGACTCGAATCACCTTAAATGGACCATACCATCTTGACTTAAGCTTCCTTGGAAATACATGGAGACGAGAGTTGTAGATCAATACCTGGTCGCCTACTTTAAAGTATCGGTGGTGGATCTTCTTGTCATGCCACTTCTTCACATGCACCTTATACAACTTTAAATTATTATAAGCATACAAACAAAACTCTTCAAGCTTGTGAAGCTACATAAGTCTCTTAGCACCTGCAGAAGACAAATCAAAGTTAAGAAATTTTGTAGCCCAATATGCACGATGCTCTAACTCAACTGGAAGATGAAAAGACTTGCCATGACTGATGACATACCTATGGGTGTCTTAAATGTGGTCCTATATGCCCAAAGTGCATCATCTAGCTTTAAAGACCAGTCCCGCCTAGAACCATTAACAATTTTCTCTAATATTTTCTTTAATTCCCTGTTTGAGACTTCAACTTGCTTACTAGGTTGGGGGTGGTATGGAGTAGCAACGTTATAGGTCACCCTATACTTAGCTAATAATGAATTGAAAAGTTTGTTGTAAAAATTCAACCCCCCATCACTAATAATAGCCCTAGGTGTGCCGAAACGTGTAAAAATATTTTTCTTAGAAAACTTAACAACACCTCTAGCCTCATTTGTTGGCAATGCCTTTGCTTCCACCGATTTGCTAATATAATCAACATCAACCAATCTATATTCATTGGAGAAAGAATTAGGGAACGGTTCCATGAAGTCTATGCCCTAAACATAAAAAACCTCGCAAACAAGAATGTTAGTGAATGGCATGTCATGTCTTCTACTAATGTTTTTGACCCTTTGACACCTATCACAAGATTTAACAAATGCAAATGCATCCTTAAATAAGGTGGGCAAATAGAAACCACACTCTAAAACCTTATGAGCTGTCCTAGATGCAACATAATGTCCCCCAGCCTCTCTAGAATGACAATGATATAACACAGAGGACATTTCCTCTTCAAGAATGCAACGCCTGACAATACCATCCACACAAATCTTGTAAGGCAAAGGATCATCCCAAAGACAGTGTCTTACCTCAGACAAATTTTTTTTCTTTTGAGCATAAGAAAAATCAGGGGGATAAATATTACTAGCAAGGTAGTTTCCATAGTCTGTAAACCAAGGAGTTACTGTCATAACCATCAGATGCTCATTAGGAAAAGTGTCCTGAATGTCCTTCGTTGTTGCACTCTCCATGACAACTTCATCTAAACTTGACAGGTCATCAACTACAAAATTCTTGGCTCCCTTCTTATCCCTCAGCTCAATGTCAAACTCCTGCAAAATTAAAACCCAATGAATTAGTTTTGGTTTAGCATCAGGTTTTGTCATCAAGTATTTCAAGGCTAAATGGTCAGTATACACAATCACTTTAGACAAAACAAATATGAGCGAAATTTGTCAAAAGCAAACACAACCACCAACATCTCTTTCTCTGTGGTGGTGTAACGGCATTGTGCACTACTCAGTGTCCTACTTGCATAAAAAATGGGATGAAAGGTCTTACCTCATCTTTGGCCTAAAACAACACCCACTTCATAATCACTTGCATCACACATTAATTCAAAAGGAAGAGACCAGTTAAGAGATTTAAGAATAGGCGTAGTCACAAGCATATCTTTTAACAATTGAAAAGATGTCAAACATTTATCGTCAAAAGCAGAAACAACATCTTTTCCAAGCAACTCAGTCAAAGGTCTAGCAATCTTAGAAAAATCCTTAATGAACCTACGGTAAAAACTAGCATGGCCTAAGAAACTTCTAATGGATCTAACATTGATGGTGGAAGTTTCTTAATGACATCAATTTTTGTTGGGTCTACCTCTATACCTTTGCTAGAAATCTTGTGACCTAAAACAATGCACTCCTAGACCATGAAATGAAAATTTTCCCAATTAAGTACTAAATGGGTCTCTTCACACCTAATCAAAAGTTTCTCTAAGTTATCCAAGCGTGCATCAAATGAAGTACCAAATACAGAGAAGTCATCCATGAAAATTTCAATGCAAGATTCGAGCATGTCAGAAAAAATAGCCATCATGCATCTTTGAAATGTAGCTGGAGCATTGCATAAACCAAATGGCATGTATCTATATGCAAATGTACCATAAGGACATATAAAAGTTGTTTTCTCCTGATCTTCTGGGGCTACTGGAATTTGCAAATATCCACTATATCCATATAAGGAACAATAAAAGTCATGTCCAGCTAATTTCTCAATCATCTGATCAATGAAAGGTAAAAGAAAATGATCTTTCTTAGTGGCATCATTCAACTTCCTATAATCTATGCACATTCTCCACCCAGTTACCTTCGTTGTGGTTATTAATTCATTTTTTTCATTTTCAACCACAGTGGTGCCTCCTTTCTTTGGCTCCACCTACACAGGACTAACCCAACAAGAATCAGAAATGGAGTAGATAATGCCTGCATCTAAAAGCTTTACTACCTCATTTTTCTCTACCTCCTTTATGTGTGGGTTAAGTCTCCTCAAGGGTTGCACCATCGACTTACTTCCATCCTCCATGAAAATATGGTGTGTGCAAAAGGAAGGGTTTATACCTTTAATATCCGTAGTGGACCACCCAATGGCCTTCTTGTGGTCTCGCAGTATCCTCAACAGCTCCTCCTCCATAGAACCTAACAAACAAGAAGAAATGATAACTGGTAAGTGCTCAGGTGCGTTAAGATAAACATACTTCAAATGATTTGAAAATAGCTTGGCTAGACGTTGGTGATGCTCGTATGCTCTATAATGTGTCCAACAGGCCTGCTCCAACTCAATTTCAATATCCTCCAACTCTTCTTGCAATTCTTCCCCTAACTCTTCGATCATTTCTTACACTCCCCCTTCCAACAAATCTGCACAACCAATAGAAGAATTATCAGCATCAGAAAAATAAATAGCAATAAAATGGCAAGAGTCAAGAGTATAAGGATGCTTCATAGCATTGAACACTTTAAACACTAGTTCTTCATCTTGAAGTCTCAAGATGAGCTTTCCACGCTGCACATCGATGGTGGTCCGTGCAGTGGCCATGAAAGGTCTCTCAAGAATGATGGGGACTTCTCTATCTTCCTCTATATCAAGGACTAAGAAAGCTGTTGAGAAGATGAACTTCTCGACCTTGACTAATACTTCGAGAGTAGCTCTTCGAGATTGGATTTCTTAGGTGGCACAAGATTTGGAGCCTTAAAACCTAGAGGTGGCTGTCTTTGAACATTGGATGACTGTGGTTGTGCCATTTAATCATTCTACCAAGAGAAGTTTAGATGATTCCTCCACCCTGGGTTGTAGGTGTTAGAATATGGATCCCCTCCCTGTCTGTTATAATTGCCCACATAATAGGCTTCTTCTTTCTCTTGAGCAAAAGGATTCCCAACTTGACACTCAGAAGATGCATGAGAATCTCCACCACAATGCTTGCATATGGCACAACTCCTCATAAAGAACTAGCTCCTCCTTTCACACTGTGCATCAGATTATCCAGCTTCTTCATCAAAACGTCCATCTAAGCTGATAAGCCACTGTATTGTCTACTATACGAGCTCCTGTAGGTCGTCTGGGATGCCTATTTGAATGATACTGAAAATTGCTAGTGGCCATCTCATCAATCAACTTGTAGGCCTGATCTGATGTCTTTCTTATTAAACTCCCTCCTGCTGCAGCATCTATGGTACTCCCCGGTCGATGGGGTCATTCCTATATAAAATGTGTTAACTTGCTACCATGTGTAGAACCCATGACTAGGACACTGTGTCAACATATCTCGAAATCGCTCCCACGCTTAATATAGACTTTCATTTTCATATTGGGTGAAGGAAGTGATCTCATTCTTCATCTTTGCAACCTTAACAGGAGGGAAAAATTTAGCCAAAAATAATCTCATCATCTCATCCCATGTAGTAATCGATCCTGACTGCAAATTGGCTAACCATGCTCTGGCCTTATCCCTTAAAGAAAATGGGATAGTCTTAATCTTACCATATCATCCGACACTCCATTCTACTTAAACAGATCACAAATATCTAGAAAGATCTCCAAATGGGTGTTCGGATCCTCCAAAGGTAATCCTCCAAACTGAGATGCTCTCACCATAGATGTAATGCTATGAGGAATCTCAAAACTCGTAGCTGTGATCGTCGGCCTTATAATGGGAGGCATAGGTCTATTGTTGTGTCCCATAGTCAAATCCATCATAATCAGCTCCTTTCTCTCTTCAGGTCATGCCATCAACCCCTCATCGTGCTGTTCCATTTCTACAAACTGCTATTCTCTAATCCCTTCTTCTGTGTTATTATTCCGAGCCAATTTGGTTTCTTTGCACAACTTACGAGTAGTTTTTCAATTTTAGTATCAAGTAGTAAATTCTCGGGCCTTTGACCACGAGTGAGCATAAACAAAATGAGATAAATAAAAAGAACATAATAATAGAGCTAAAAACTAAAAATAAAACAAACCGAAGTAAAGCAATCAAGCAAACAGCTAAAATACGTAAATAAACAACGAAGCAAGAATTAAATCTGAGCCAATTAACACCGTCTAACCTAATGACTCACAATAAAGAAAATCCCCTGCAACGGCTCCAAAAACTTATTGTTGTCTAAACAAAGCAATACAAATTAAATTCTATCTATACCAAATTAGAGGCAAGCATACCTCGTCGACAAGTAATATAAAACGGTAAGAACCGGATATCGTACCCAAGGGATTCCAAAATGCATGACAATTAAATTAAACTATGCAAAATTACTCAGACGATCAAGAATTGATTGATTTGAAAAAGAAATAAAATAAGCGAATTAAGGAAATATGCTTGATGCAAAATATGCACTAACTGTGACTAAACTTAATCAAATGACAAAAATTGGCTAAGGTGTCAAATTTCAATTGGATTAGGCACTAAACTTGAAACGGTGGATTGATTTAGGAGTTACTTCTCTTAAGCAAGTTAAACCTAATATTCATAGGAATTCCTTTCTCTTTTAAATCCAAGTTACCTACTTGGTTCATAGATAATTTGGAATAAAAAGAAAATATTCAATG
Source organism: Erythroxylum longipes (assembly GCA_027563885.1). Taxonomy (NCBI): domain Eukaryota; kingdom Viridiplantae; phylum Streptophyta; class Magnoliopsida; order Malpighiales; family Erythroxylaceae; genus Erythroxylum; species Erythroxylum longipes. The sequence goes on along the minus strand of JAOQMS010000003.1, from coordinate 30,430,766 downwards.
CAAGAAGCCTAAAATTAAGTTCGTTAATTCTATGTATCCCCATAGAAGATTCTATGGTTGGTCTACGCGTTAGTCTCAAGTATGTTGCTTAATCGATTTTTCGACAAACCAAATCCTAATGATTATGGCATTCAATCATCTAAGCATCTAAGGCCTTAATCTAATTGATCAATCTAAATTAGGCTAAATATGCATTTAAACAAGCAAATAAAACAATACCACAAAATTGTCCTAATCCAATATCAATTCTAACCTCAACCAAAGAAAACTTACCTACACATATTCATCAATGTAACAAAAATCATGGTCATGATATATAATTACATTGATTAAATCCACAAAAACTAAAACAATTAAGAAATAAAAACAAATTAAAAACACCCAATTGGTTGTTGATGTCCAAGAAGTGTGCACCCCTCACTGTTCATGTCTATTTCTTTTCTTCTCTGATTTTTAATGCAACAACCACGCTTTTTTTTCAAAACAACCACCACTCTTCTATTTTTTCTGTCTTTAATGCACTTTCACGCTACTACTATTCTTTCACCTTAATGCCATTCTTCTTTAATATTTTTCTTCCATGCTAGTCTCCTTCTTTACGTAGCCCCAACCTCACTTTTTATCTCTAGCCTTCACGTTGATTTCTTTTATTCTCTCTTTTTTATGTTGATCTCTATCACGCTATTCTCCTTTTACTTTCACACTATCTCTTTTCTCTATCACGCTACTCACGTTTCTTTTCTCTCATGTGCCACTAGCTTCTCTTCTTTTCCTATTCATTGATGTGACGAATTAGTTGAGGGTTTTTGGTCACCCCTCGAATTCACGGACGCCACTCCTCTCTGGCTAAAGCATTTTCATCTCCTTTGAATTCGTGGGTTGCTACGTTGTCGTTTATTCCCTTTGCCTGCTTTGAGAAGCTTTTCTTACTTTATGCTTTGAAACGTTCCAAATCTAACATGTGCCTAAAATTAAAACAATTAACTCTTAATTAGTACAATTTAAACATTAAATGGAAAAAATTTAGCAAATTATGTATCTAAAAGAAATATAAAATGCCCATTAACACACTACCATGTTGCTACACCTTATGATAAGTGTGAATTGCATCTTGTTTTAAGGCTTCGTTTGATATGTATTTAATTGTTAATTCAATCGTTTATTGTGCGCTTAGGTTAGAATTGTATTAGTTTGCTAATTATTAGGTTATAATTGTTTTATGCATTAGTACAAGTCTTTGAGCTTAATTATTATGTTTTTGAGATACCTTGATGTGTTTATTAGTGTTTTAGGGTCAACATCGAAGAAAGGAGAACTTTCATAGACACTTGGGCCTAAATAATAGCCCACGATCGTGGCACAATAGGATATGATTGTGATAGAAGAACTGGAGTTGGCCTATGATCAAGATCGTGGCCTGTATGCTACGATAGTGACAGAAGGCTTAAATGTGGTCCACGATCACGATCGTGGCCTGTAGGGCCACGTTCGTCGCCTGCATTAGGCAGACGTGTAGACACTTAAAAACGTCAAGTTTTAAGGGATTTTTGGACCTTTTGAACCTGGAAAAAACCCTAGGGCTGCTCAGAACACAAAAGGTATTTAAATAATAAGACAAAGAGGTAGAAGAAGCTTTTTGCATCAGCCACTTTTAGAGAAGCCCTAGAGAGAATTATTGAGAGATAGAGAAAGAGAAGAAGGAAGAGAGAAGAAGAGAAGAAGCTTTCCTGACGTACTTCTCGGATCAGGAGTTTTCCAACATCACTACCTCCTTTCGTCCATTCAATTTGTATTTCCTGCTATTTTCAGTTTTATTATTGTATATAATTAGATAAACAATTAATGATATGATTTTTGTATGTTAATGTTGTTTTAAACTCACCTTCGGGGTTTTATCTTTTGATTTAATGGAATCAGATTATTTATTTGTTATTTAGATTTATTATGATTTAATTTTGGACGTACATAATTCGATAACAAATTGAGAGGGTGAATCGAATGAAAAATAATTAAATTAGGCTAACGAGAGTTAGGTGATTTAATAGAACAAGAATTAAATCAAATTAGTAAATTGTGCAAAGAGAGATCTAGCATAGTTTTTCGTTAGTTTATTAGACAACTTCATATCTAATTAGGGTTTCAGATAGGTTGTTAATTAAGAAATTACAACTTCTATAATCTGATTAGGGTTTTAAGGTCAATGATCATCATTGCAAACTATATCTCGGAGGAGCGATTCTCAAGGACAAGGAAGTGATTTCCTTTTGTTCGAACAAGTAAGATGCCTTCATGGATGTAAGGTCAAGCTAATGATCATAAATTAGCACGTTCAATAGTTCAATTGAAATTGTTAGGTTTAGTTAGAGTTGTTTTGAATTTTAAATAAAACTTTAGTAATCTGAATTGATCTGGGATCACTAATTATTTCACTCTCTGTAAGCAATTCCTAGGTAAGACAATACCTGTCTCTAGCTGATTTGTTCTCTCGGGCGTCTAGCTGATTTGTTCTCAGTCCCATATCATCCCTGCCTCCATCATCGCGAGGCTTTGTTTCTAACCTTTTCTGTTTAAATTTAGTATTTATTTTTTTTAATTTTATGTTACTTCTTTCCATGTGTGTTTGTTTGTCTCCTTCTCATATTGAGGACAATGTGTTGTTCAAGTGTGGGGAGGGTTGTGTATTTTGCTTTGAGTGTGAATTTTGCATATTGTATGATAGTTTGTTTAGGTTGTATAACGTAAATTGTGTGAATGTGTCAATGGCTTAGAAAGAATGAAATCGATTTAATTTTGAACATAATATATTAGGTTATAAAGAGTCGTTAGCTTGCGAAATTAGTGATCTTTGGCTAAATATGCAAGTTAATTAGGATTTAGTGCTAGTTTATCACCCTATAAATTGTCACATTCATTCATAATTTTAGGTATTTCAACTAAATAGCCTTGCTAGTAATTTTCATGAAAACGATTAGCTAAATTAACAAGGTAGACATTACAAAAAAATGGATTTTCTAATAAATAACTATTCTATTGGCCTTCGAGTTATAAATAGAGCTAGTAGCCAGTTGAGAACGTGATGTAGCCGAGTAACTAGATCGACACGCATTACAAATATGTGCCTTCACCTCAAAAGGATATAATGATGTTCCAACCAAGCAACTTAATAAAAATAGGACTTAGTCGAGTAACCGGATCAACATTCATCACCAATGTTTGCCTCTATGTAAAAGCCTAGGTCCGTGTCCACAAAAAGTAATAAAAAATTTTCTAATAAAAAAACCTACCGAACTTGTAAGTAGCTTGACTTTTCATGAAAGCGTACTTAAGATTAGTTATAAAGTTTGAATGACCAAATAATCATTAATGTGTGTACAATTGACAGGGGTGAATAAACTTGACATTTAAGTTTTGATTAATATGTATATTTAGTCTAGAGCTCCTAGACGCGGATTTTGCATGTTAATGATTTGAAATAACTTTAATGATTGTGTTTATAATTAAATTTGTTTCATGAAGTTGAAGCCATTGTCTCATTATTGCATTGTTTTTTTTGTGATTTTATATGTTTGTTGTTTTGTTTGCATGAGGATAAGCAAACGTTTAAGTGTGGGAATGTTGATAATTGTCAATTGAATCGTGTTAGGGCATAGTTTGATGTGTTTAGCAATTAATTCAATCATTTAGTATATGTTTAAGGTAGAATTGTTTTAGTTTGTTAATTATTTATGTTTTATGTGTTTTATGGATTAGTACAAGTCTTTGGGCTTAAATATTATGTTTTTGTGGTACCTTGATGTGTTCGCTAGTGTCTCAGGGTTAAACATCGAAGAACGAAGGAGTTTTGGAGACATTTTGGATAAAACAACGACCCACGATCATGGTATGTCAAGCCACGATCATGATAGAACCTCCAGACTTAGCCCATGATCATGGTCTATATCATGCAGATGTGCAGACACCATAAATGTCAAGTTTCGAGGGATTTTTTTGACCTTTCGAACCTTTAAAAAACCTTAGGATTACCAAAAAGATAGTAGGATATAAAAAGACCAAGAAGAGGCAAAGAAACGAGCTTTTTACATCAACCACCTTAAGAAACCCTTGAGAGAGATCATCGAGAGATAGAGGAAGAGAAGAAGGAAGAGAGAAGAGAAGAAGAAGCTGACTCAAAGTACTTCCCTCACTGCCTTCCGTCATCCATTTTAGATTGTATTTCCTATTCTTTTAAGTTTTATTATTGTATAGAATAGGATTGAACAGTTGATGATAGGATCTAGAATGTCGAGGATGTTCTAAACTCACTTTTGAAATTTTATTATTGAATTAATAAGAATATGATTGTTTATGTGTTTATTGGATGGTTTGATTTTGATATTGCATAATTCGATAATAAACTGAGAGGGAGAATCGAATGAAAAATGATTAAATTGGACTAACGAGAGTTAGGCGATTTAATAGGAACCAGAATTGAATTAGATCAAGAATTTGTGTGAAGAGAGATGTTGCATAGGTTTCTGATAGTTATTAGAAAACTTCAGAACTAATTAAGGTTTTGGATTGGTTGTGAATTGAGAGATTGCAACCTCCATAATCTAATTATGGTTTATGATTTAGGTTTAATGGCTATAACTCAAGAGAGAGTAATCGACCCTAGGATAGTCTAGAACCAACAATCAAATAATTCATAATCAGTTAGGTTAGCATTAAGGATAGATAAAATTCCTTTTTTCTCAATTGGTAATTTCCTTTGGTTGATTCTTGGGTGTGTTGTGAATTGCTTAATAACTAGTATTTTTATGTTTGATTCTTAATTTGATTGATTGGATTAAATTCTCATATTAGTTTTGTTGCATCTTAAATTTCTTTTATTTGTTTCTGGCCTTAGATTTTTCTATTAGATTAGTTCCCTGCTTGTGGGATCAACACCTTTGGTACTATGCTAACTAATTATGTGCATGTAGATTATCGAAGGTTAATAATTAAAACTTATACACAACCAAACCTCACGATCAGATATCACTAATTATGTTGCTGTTGGGAAACTCCCCTGTGATCCCCTGTGACCTATCATATCAACAACAGAAATGGTTCTTGCATGAATACAACCGATATCTATGGGATAAACCAATCTTGTATCGAATATGTGCTGATGGATTAGTAAGACTATGTATTCCGGATGAAGAAATGTGGGATATATTAATACAATGTCACGAAAAGTCAATATGTTGGCCACTATGGAGCAAACAAAATGACAGTTCGAGTACTCGAGTGTGGATTTTTTTAGCCACATTTGTTTAAGGATGTTCAAACTTTTTTAGCACAGTATGATCACTGTCAACAAGTAGGCAACATTCCAAAAGAGATGAGATGCCTTTGTCCAACATTTTAAAAGTTGAAGTCTTTGATGTATAGGGCATCGACTTTATGGGGCCTTTTCTATCTTCCATGGGCAACACGTACATTCTAGTGGGAGTGGATTATGTATCTCACAGTGCCAAAGCTGTGGCATCTCCAACTAATGATGGTAAAGTTGTTTAGAAGTTTATCAAAAGGTTATTTAACCGGTTTGGAGTGCCAAGAACTATAATAAGTGATGGAGGAGCACATTGCGACAACAAATCTTTTGATACCCTCCTAAAAATATATATAGTCCACTATCAAGTTGTTACTACTTATCACTCGCAAACGAGTGGACAAGTGGAAGTCGTTAATCAAGAGCTAAAACAAATTCTAGAAAAGATATGAATAGCTCTAGGAAGGACTGGACATTAAGGCTTATACAACTGCATTTAAAACACCTATTGAAACAACTCCTTTCAGGCTTGTATATGTTAAGGCTTGTCATTTGCTAGTGGAGCTATAACATCAAGCATATTAGGCAATGAGAGCTTTAAACTTCGATTGGAAGCAAGCAGTGAAAAATGAATCCTACAACTAAATGAACTTGAAGAGTTTCATTCCAAAGTGTACAAAAATGCTAAACTTTAGGCAATGAAAGCTTTAAACTTCGATTGGAAGCAAGCGGTGAAAAATGAATCCTACAACTAAATGAACTTGAAGAGTTTCGTTCCAATATGTACAAAAATGCTAAAATTTACAATGAGAAGGTGAATAGATGACATGAATCTCATATTAAGTAGAAGGAATTTAATGTAAGAGATGCAGTTTTGTTGTAAAATTCGAGGTTGAGACTGTTTCCAGAAAAGTTAAAATTACGATGGAGTGGACCTTTTACGGTCACCTAAGTTTTTGATCATGGAGCCCTTGAATTGGAAAATGCAAACAAAGAAAACTTTAAGGTGAATGGGCATCACTGTAAACCGTATCTTGGTAGAGTGATTTTGAAGGAAAAAGAAGTAATCTCTTTCCTTTCAGAAAATTGAACATGCTTCCAAGGATACAAGGTCAAGCTAATGACCATAAATTAGCACATTTTGTAGTTAAATTTAAATTGTTGTGCAGTTAGATTTGTTTTAAATTTATAAATAAGTCTTAATGATTTGGAATGGGTTAGATTACTAATTCTGTTACTGTAGCACCCCCTTAACGTAGGGTACGCACCGGGACGCCCGCAGGTCATTCTGGTACATATCCTATGATAAGGGTGAGCTACTTGCGATCACTACATTCACTCCACATGGCATCACATTA
>JAOQMS010000003.1:30307077-30321744 GCA_027563885.1 Erythroxylum longipes | reverse complement strand
AAAGCAGTAACTAACTGTGAATCTGGACAATTTCTTATTTTTCCTTCACTACGTCTTTGGGCCTGTACTTGACCTTTTTAACCCAAGAGTGCTTCGATAATATAGGTTGCTGCTAGAAATTTAATGGAGAGTGTCTAGATTTTTGATTTTGACCCCTTTGAAACATCATTTGTAACAACTTGTAACATTTCGGTCTTATGTGCCCAATTACTCCACAAAAGTGACATGTAGGTATGAATCTCCAATTTTTCTTTGAGATTTCTCCTTGGACAGATCTAGTTAGACCAATTTTCTCATCATTTGATTTGAAACATTCACTTCTATAGCCAATGCCTTGAAGGTCTCCTTTAGTCTTACCAATTTCCAACAACTTTTTTAGCTTTTCGGTACCTCCATTTAACATTTTCATTTTTTTCTGTACTGACCAACTTCAATTTTGTTTCATCAAGCTCATCTAAGGTAGACAACAATTTCTTCTCTAGATCTTGAATGATGTTCTCCATGGAAGAGTTTTCCTCCTTCAACTTCTCATTTTTCTTACATGTTTGGACCCATTTATCATACATTAACTCAGAGGCTACATAACTACCTTCCTTTTTATCATCTGAAGTTCTGTCATTACTGTCATAATTTAAGTTTGAGCTTTAAGCTAATTTGTTTGCGTTTTTCCCAGAATTTTCTAATTTACTCACGTTTTCATCATTAGTTACTTCTTTCTTAGTTGTTGTAAAGCAAGTAACTGGACTTTTGTTGTACAAAGCAACTAATGCAGCATTATTCACAACTTTTTCTTCACTACCATACTCACTTATGGATTCATTCTCACTCCAAGTGCTTGTATAGGACTTCCCTTTTCTCTTCTTCCAGGTGTTAGCACATTCCGCTTGCATATGTTTGAAGCCTTGACACTCATGAAATTGAATTTTCTTCACTTTTCTTTCACCTTTTTTATTTTTAGCTTATTGTTTGAAGTTGTTGTTCAATGAACTCCCACCATTTTTCCTAAACTCGGATCTATCCTTCTTCACTTTCTTTAACCACTTGTTGAAATTTTTTGTCAATAACTTCATATCCTCATTTTTATCAGATTCATCTTCGAAGTCATTCACAGCTTTACCAATCTTGGCTTGCAATGCCAATCCTTTGCTCTTCTCTCTATTCAACAAATTCATTTCAAAGTTGGTAAGAATCCCAGTTACCTTATCCAAAGAAAATTTAGCGATATCATAGGTTTCTTCGATTGCCACAATTTTTTTTATGAACCTCGGAGATAATGATCTCAATGTCTTCTTAACTAGTTTCAGGTCAAAGTACTTCTTTCCGAGTTGATGTTCTTGGCTTGTTATATCACGCAGTCTCTAATGGAAGTCTCCAATAGTTTCACTTTCTTCCATCCTCAGCTCTTCAAATCTCACAGCCAACATCTGAAGTTTCGAGGCTATCACAAATTTTGATCCTTCATGTATAGTCTGCAAAGTGTCTTAGGCTTCTTTTGCCGATTCATAAGCTGATATCATAACAAAGTGACCTTGATCAACTGCACTAAAGATGGTGTGCAGGGCTTAAGAATTTCCAAGCGCTCTCTCTTCTTCAGCCCTTGTCCACTTATATGCATCTTTAAGCACTGCTTCTCCCTTTTCACCAGTCGTCACTAGATGTGTCCAGCCATTTAAAACTAAGCTCCACACTTACATTCCTTGCCCTTGAATGAATACTCTTATTCGTGATTTCCACGTAGGATAATTTGAACCATCTAACAATGGTGGCATGATGATTGATTCCCTTTCTTTTATAGTGATAATTGCGAAACAAAGATCTGCACCGACTTAATGTACCAAGTTCTGATTCAATGACCCGCTCTAATACCAATTAATAAAAACTGTAGGGGTGTATTGATTTCGCAAACTCTTCGAATTATGGCAGTTTTTTCTAGCATAATCAAAAACCAAAAAAAAAATTAAACACACAAATATAAATCAACAGTGAAATTTGGTAATACAGTTCGGCACACCTTACCTACGTCTATGGGGCCCTCACCTAGCTTAATTCTTTTACTAATGACAATAGTTTTATACAAGGCTTTACTGAGCCGACACCGCTCAACCCTTGACACTATCCCTTGTCCTCACAACCTGTGAAAGAATTTCACAGCCAATAGTACGACTGCCTCATACCAACCTCAACAGAGGATTTTCTCAAACAATGTTTAATAATAACAAAATACAATAAACTACTCAAGTGATTAAGCAAAATTCATCATAAACGAAAACACTTAAGAAAGAAAAGAAACAACTTCGTGATGTTATTAGCTTCTCCAAAGACTAATCTGAAAGTTGTTCACTAATTGAAACTACCATATTCAACTGCTGGAATTTTTGAACATCATCTCCAATATTGATAGCCACCAGAACAGACATAATTAACCCACAAAAGCCATTCAAACGATCAGGTATGGCAGTTACTAAAATCATGAAAACTTCTGGAAATTTTTATACACCAGAAATCAAGAAAACTAGCGACACAAGATTTATGCATATATTAGAAAAACCCAACAAGAGACAAATCGTAGTCCAGAAGAGAAACACTGGATGCATTCACGACAATATAACCATAGAAAAGTGCAACATTCTTACTCACCAATCAACCAATCAGATCACACCAAACCACAAGTAATATAGCTGCAGATGTTTTTTAAAACTAGCAAACACTAGACATCTATACTTCAGCCCACACCCACATGAAACTCCAAAAAAGACAGTTGCTGATACTCCGAATAAAAATCGCAGCATCCTATTAATATCTTCACCCAAGTAATTAATATAGACTACAACACCAAAATGGAATTATACTAACATTAAGATAAGTACATCAGTCATTCCATTCATTTTTTAATCACCAAAACAAAAGACCCACAACTCACTTGCCACACACCTACGACAAACCCACACTTGGCAAAAACAAAGTTACCCCACGTTAGTGCTTTTATACACTGTGTTTCAATCACCAGGACAAATAGACTATGGCCTCACTTGATACACACCACTACAGCCAACATCCAAAAAGCAATCACTAGATCACACACATAAGGAGTCCAGGAAAGCAGTTCATGCACAAAGGGGTTTAAGACTTGGAATCACATACGCAAGGACATCTCAAGCAATCTTACAAAATTCTTAAATGATCCAACGTGATCTCCTTACACTCCCAATAATGATATACTTCTATTTCACTTGAAGTCTTATCCAAGAATCTAATTCGAATAAGAAGTGTTACTTATTTATACCTTATCTTAATTTGGATTTTAATCATTATCTTCAAGATCCAATAATCAAAAAATCCAAAATCAAAAAATAAGACATAATAAATATCCTAATAGATCACTTCTGCTATAGGATTCTCCTGGCTTGCGTGATTTTGACAAGATGAATAGAAGATGGGGGGATTACATACGAAGCCAGTAGTAGGGTTGGAAGCCGTGGGTGCCCGAAAGATCCTGCAACTTGTAGGAGACCCCACGAGCTCGCAATGATACTAGAGTTTGTGAGAAAGATGAAAGATAGGGTAAACTTATTACTGCAAGGATCCAGCAGTAAGATTATTAACCCTCTAATAGGGCTTTACCTTTAATCATTTCAACTACACATCAAGTTGAAGATCATAGATGATTAAGTATTAAATGGTGCTCGTTAGGTGAAGATTATTTTTAATCATTACATTGTTCTTCATCATCGTTAAGTGCCATATTCTTCTCCATGCATGTAGTCTGGCAATGCTGCATGATGTTTTTCTTTGAAAATTAATGCTGCACGATGTTGTCATAATCAATTTACATGACATTGTTTTCCTTTTTTCTATTAGCTATTCTAATAAAAATAAATTTACTCCTCCCCCAGTTCTTACTCATAATAATGAATCTTAAGATCATGTGCATAAGATATGTAGATTTTCTATTGTAACTTAATGGCATAATTTTGTGTTTTAACACAGATAAAAGCTCAGTTCCACAATTTCATTTCATACGTCCTACAAGCCATTTGATTTGAAGGGATTTTAATCACATAAGGTATTGTGTTTCTTTTAAATCAAAATGAGAGAGTGTAAAGGGAAGACAGTAGCAAATTTTGTTAAAGTTAAGGGTTAAAAACAAGATAAACTTATTTACTTTGCCACAGAATTGGAAGCAGACTCAAACTCTTGACTTGAAAGTTTTGAACTTGATATGCTAATTGAATAAAGAAAAATGTTCGTTATGCAACCAATTTAGTATGTTATTTACATTTGATGTAGCAAATGAGAATATACTGTAGCTCAAGGTTTATTATTAATGATTTTGATGATAGCTATAAAATATTTCGAAATTCAAATCATTGTTATTTTCTTTTATTGTTAATGATAAAATTATTAAAAGGAAATAAATCTTGCAGGAATTTTTATATGAACTTACCTTATTAGAAATGGTTTCATAACATCCAGAAAGATCTTACTTATTCAAACAATTAGCTCTAGAATTTTTGACAAAACTTTTCTCTTAACAACTGAATATTGGAAAATTCCAGCAGAGATGATATCGAAGATTCATTAAATACAAAGTCAAATCAGAATCAAAATGAAGCAACGACTAGTTAAAGAAAATGCCTATTTAAGGAAGAGTCATTGTGTTTGCGAAAAAGACACAGATTTGCGAAATACTTCAGCAACATCAAATATTTTTGAAAGTCATATCTATATCAAACTCTTTGTACCTTAGAAAGTGAAATAACTTTATTGAGAAAGACTGTTAAACTCTTTATACTTTTTTGTTGAAAGCTTGTAGAGTCTTGTTAAATACTACGAGTGTGGAAGGTTAAAGAACCTTGAAAAATATATACTTGTGAGCTTGGAGAGGCTCGTAAAAATTTACTACTTGGAGTTTTACAGTGAAATACTTAAGTTGAATAATTGGGAGCTGGACGTAAGCTTCGTTATAAGTTGAACCAGTATAAATCGACTGTGTCACACACTCTCTCTTTTAACTTTTAAAATTTTGCATTATAATGTATGTGTTTAATTTACAAGAGGCTCTTTCACTTTTGGAATAGACTCTCTTTTTTTAATATTGCAAGAGATTTCTTTCGTTAATAGGCTACTTTCGTTTTTAACGTTAACAGGCTCCTTTTGTTTCTAAACGTTAACAGGCCCCTTTCACTTTTTAAAAGTTAACAAGCTCCTTTCATTTTTAATAGGCTCCTTCTATTTACAGACTATTTCGTTGAAATTTAGTAGGTCCTTATTGTTTACACGAATTGATAGTAACTTAAAATTTTTTTAATCATACACAATTCCCCCTGCCCCCTTTTACCTTTGTTTGCTTTATCATTTGGTATCAGAGAGAGGTTTCACATTTATTGTGTTTTATAGCGTGTAATAAATCATGACAAACAATTTTAGAAGCCTTGAAGGATAATCCATCTCAAAGAGCCCTTATTTCAATGGAAACAACTATTCCTATTGGAAAGAGAGAATGACTATTTATCTTCAATATGTATATATCAAAATCTGGCAAGCTATCAAAGTTGGAGCCATACCTCCTGCTACTAACAACGTAGAAGTATAGATTGATGGTGATAGAAGAAATGCACAACTAAATGCCAAAGCAAGACATTATCTGATCTGTGCACTATCTCCAAAAGAGTATGAAAAGATATCCTACTATTCTATAACAAAGGAAATGTGGGACAAACTTCAAGTTACTTTTGAAGGAACAAATGAGGTAAAGAAACGTAGAATAAGCCTTTTAGTGCATCAATATGAAACTATTTGCCTGAAATAGGAGAAACTATAGATAAATTCTTTGAACATTTCAACAATGTCATCATAACCTTAAAGAACTTAGGAAAGGTATATCCCAATGATGAGCTTGTAACAAAGATTCTAAGATCACTGCCAAAAGAATGGAGACCTAAGGTGATAACTCTAGAAACTGCAAAGGATCTCAACACTATTTCACTCGACTAGTTAAGAGGAAACTTGATGATTCATAAAGCAAAGCTTAGGTGAGATGCAGGATCTTCATACGAAAGAGGAATGACACTAAAAGCAGTTGATGAATCAAATCCATCAAACGGTGATGAAAGCAACACTGAGTTGCAAATAGATGGAGACGATGAATTCAATTTCATGGTAAAAAAATATGCATGCTTCTACAAAAAGAAGCTAATGAAGAAAAGAGAAGTAAATAAGAAAACTGGAAATAATAGTTTCCTATCAAAAGGTAGTAGTAGTAGTAGCAATATCCAAAACAATCAAATCATATGCTATCACTACAAGAAGCTTGGACACACAAGAATAGAATGTTCTCTTTTTCAAAAGGACAAAATAGAGAACAGAAAACTCAGAAAGCAAGCTATAACTGTAGCTTGGTCAGATGAAAATTTTGAAAACTTTAAAGAAGAAGAGTCTGAAGAAGTCAACAACGTTTATTTTATGGTCGAATCAGGAGACGATGAGATATATTAGTCTAACTATGATATTAAAATAAATGAATTAAGAGATGCATATCATGAACTGTATGATCAGTATAAAAGATTAACAATGCAGTATATCAAAAAGGTTGAAAAGTCCAAGAATAATGATGCTTCTTTAACGAATAAGATAAAATCATTAGAATATGAGAATAAGAATTTGTTGTCTAAAATTATGTGTTTTGAAAATGAAAACAAGCAAAAAGTCTCTAAAAATAAATTCTTGGAACAAAAGGTAAGTCAATTAGAAAATGTAGTGCATGAGAATGATTGTGATAAGGTAAAACAATTAGAAGAACAAGTTGTTGCCCAGAACTTAAGAAAGAGAGTTTGGTTAGAAAAATCATTTCTCTAGAAAAGGATCTTGCTAATTTTGTCGATGGAAGGAACAATCTTAATGCATTACGTGGAAATGGTAAAGGTGTGTTTGATAATGAAAAAGGATATAATGAAAATAATAATATTAGTCTATATAAGAACTTTGTTAAATCCAACAGTAGCTATGGCCAAAACAACAGGAACCTGATAAATAGAAAAAATTATAGTAAATCTCATTCATCTATTTTGTGTAATTATTGTGGTAGAAATGATCATATTAGTCATTCCTGTAACTTTCAAAAAATGAAGAAATTATCTCAAATATATGTTTGGAGACTGAAAGGTTAAACTACTAACCTGAAAGGACCCAAAAAAATTTGGGTACCTAAAATGAGATAATACATTCTACAGATATGCTTCAGAACAGAGACAAGATAAAATCAATGGATATTTGATAATAGTTGTTTGAGACACATGATAAGTGAAATATCATATTTCAACTATGTTGAAAGGAAATATGGAGGTAATGTTGTCTTCGCTGACAAAAACAAGGCAAAAGTCATTAGAATTGGTAAAATTGGTCACTCTAATTCTGCTTCTATTGATAATGTTCTTTATATTGATGGCTTGAAACATAACTTATTAAGTGTAATTCAATTATGTGATAAAGGTTATAAAGTCATTTTCTATGCATCCCATTGTGAAATTATTGATAATCTTAGTGACAACATTTTTTTTTTGGTCCCAGAAATCAAAATATATATTGTGCTCAATTAGAAGACATGTCTTCACAAAATGTTAAGTGTTTTGTTTCACTGAAAATGGATTCATTTATCTGGCATAGAAGATTTTAACATGCTAGCATGAGCATTCTATCAAAATTATCCAAAAATTAGTTAGTAAGAGGACTACCGAACCAGAAGTTTGAGAGTAATCAAGTTTGCGAAGCTTGTTTAAAAGGAAAACAAATCAGAAGTAGCTTTCCCCTTAAAAATATTGTTTCTTCTAACCAACTGCTTGAACTTGTACATATGGATTTATTTAGTCCAACTAGGACTCAAAGCTTTGGTGGTAAACACTATGGCTTTGTTATAGTATATAATTATTCTAGATTTACATGGGTTTATTTTCTATCAAATAAAGATTATGCTTGTGAAGTTTTAAGAAGTTTTGCAGAAAAATTTAAATTAAAAAAGGGTATTACATTACATTTATTTGGAGCGATCATGGAGGAGAATTCGATTAAATTTTTTTGAAGATTTTTGTAATGAAAATGGCATAACTCGTAACTTTTCATGTCCAGGGCCTTCTTAGCAAAGTGGAGTTATTGAGAGAAAGAATAGGACTCTTATTGATATGGCTAGGACAATGTTGTGTGAAAGTGGTCTACCTTATGGCTACTGGGCAGAAGCTATATCTACTGCCTGTTACATACTTAACAGGTGCCTTATAAGACCTATTCTCAAAAAGACCCCCTATGAGTTATGGAAAGAAAGAAAATAGAATGTTGCTTACTTTTGAGCATTTGGCTGCAAGTGTTTTGTATTAAAGAATGGAAAGGACAACCTTGGAAATTTTGATGCAAGATCAGATGAAGCTATTTTTCTGGGTTACAATACTGTCAGCAAAGGATTCAAATTTTATAATAAAAGAACAAAAAGGATGGAAGAATCAATACATGTGGTATCTGACGAAGCACTACCGTGGATAACAACAACTGATTCAGATGATGAAGAGCATCTTTCGGTTCCTAAAAATACATCATAAACTCAAACTACACCTATAGTATCTTCAAAATTACAAGATCGAGAAGGACTTTCTGAAGCCAGGATGAAGCATGCTCCTTCATCTCAGCAGGAGCCTATGCAACAAAGAACACCAAGAGAATGGAGAGGTTAAGATACACATCAGCACATTCTGGGAGACGCTTCTGAAAGTCTAAGAACTAGATCTTCCTTCAAAAACAATTATGTTGCCCTCATCTCATAATTGGAACCAAAGACTGTCAAAGAGGCTCTTACTAATGAAAATTGGGTTTCAGCTATAAAACACGAACTAAATCAGTTTGACAAAAACAAAGTCTGGAATCTAGTACCTTGTCGACAAAACAGGTTAATCATTGGAACTCGTTGGGTATTTCGAAACAAATTTGACGAAAATGGTAAGGTGGTAAGAAATAAAGCTAGACTTATAGCTTAAGGTTATAATTAACAGGAAGGTATTGATTTTGATGAAACTTATATGCTTATTATTAAATTAGAACCAATTAGAATTTTAATTGCCTTTGCATGCTATAGAAAATTTAAATTATTCCAAATGGATCTTGAAAGTGCCTTCTTAAGTAGATATATTAACGAAGAAGTGTTTGTTAAGCAACCTCTAGTTTGTGAAAATGAAAACCATCCTGATTATGTGATGAAGTTGACTAAAGCTCTGTATAGTCTAAAGCAAGGTGCTTGAGCATGGTCTGAGAGGTTAAGTAATTTTCTGATTGAGAATAACTTTGAAAGAGGAAAGGTAGATAAAACCATATTTATTAAGAAAAAGAAGAACGATTTACTTATAGTGCAAATATATGTTGATGACTTAGTATTTGGTGCTGCTAATCAAAATGTAGGGGGAGTTTGAAATGAGTATAATAGGAGAACTATCTTTCTTTCTTGGGTTGCAAACTAGGCAAACAAAAAAAGGAATCTTCATTAGTCAAGACAAACACACAAAGGAACTTATAAAAAAATATCATTTTAAGAATGCCAAACCAATAGGTACTCCTATATATTCTGGAACTAAACTTGATAAGGATGAAGAAAGCAAGGCTATGAATGAGACAAAGTATAGAGGAATGATTAGATCATTACTATATCTTACAAGCTCATAACCAGATATTATGCTTAGTATGTATTTTTGTGCACGCTTTAAATCAAATCCAAAAGAAAGCTATTTTTAAGTAGTTAAGAGGATTTTTCGCTTTCTTTGTGAAACTATAGACCTTGGATTATGGTATCCAAAAGACATAGTTGGGTTTTGTGATACAGATTATGCAGGTGATAAAGTTGATAGGAAAAGCATGAGTGGTCACTGCCAGTTTCTTGAAGGATGTACAGTTTCTTGGTCTTGCAAGAAACAAAATTACACAGCGCTTTCGAGAATTGAAGAGGAATATATATCAATTTCTAGTTGTTACACTTAATGTCAGGAATGCGTATTTTACAGCAATATTATTCTGTGGATAAAAATAAACCAAACACAGGAATACATAATAGGTAAGAATAGGAAGGTAATAGAATTTCTATTACCCTCAACCAAACAGCTTGTTAGAGTTTAAGGCATTTAATTTCTAGGAGATAATGTACTTGTCTTTTGGCATCTATCATAACTTTTACAAAATACGCAAGCGTCTGTAAACAAATTTTCCTAATACAACCCACTATTCAAAACTTTTACGATATATCATTTAGGACCAAAGTGAGCACCATATGCATCATTGTGATAAAAAGCTAAGATAGATCAATTTTCATCTTCTGGCACATAATGTCTAATAATTTGATCATAACAGAACTTCCACAAGTATGGTTCATCCTAAACATAATATTTTAGCTTATTCCTTATCTTTTCCTTCCTAGACTTACTAATGTAATTAGGTGAAGTTCCAGTAACTAAATAATTAACAAAGTCTACATACCATAGAACCATACCTTTCATTTGAGACAATTGCTTATTAGGAAAAGTTTCAAAAAGGTAAAACAACTCCATTCCTTACTAACCTACTTAAACGGTTTGTTACTAATTTTTTTGCTCCTTGTCAATCCCTTATTGCCAAATCAAATTCTTGTAATAGCAAAACCCATCGAATCAACCTCAGTTTACACTCTTTCTTGGTCAAAAGGTAATTCAATGCTACATGATCAAAATATATAATAAATTTTGATCCAAGCAAATAAGATCTAAATTTATCTAAAGAAAAGATAATTGCTAAAAGCTCCTTCTCAGATGTAGAACAATTGCACTATTTAGCATCTAATGTCCTTAAGGTATAATAGATGACATGACTTTGTTTCTCGATCCTTTCTCCTAAAATAGCTTCCACTGTATAGTTGCTAGCATCACATATGATCTCGAATGGTAGATCCAATTTGTTAGTTGAATAATATGTGCATTTGTCAATAATGCTTTGAGCTTGTTAAAAGCTTCTTGACATTCTTTCCCAAATTAAAATGGAACATCTTTGTAGAGAAACTTTGAAAATGGTATCACAATCTTTGAAAAATATTTAATAAACCTCAGATAAAATTCTACATGACCAAGAAAAGATCAAACTTCCTTAACATTTGTAGGGTAAGTTAAGTTCACAATTAAATCCACCTTTGTCGTATCAACTTCTATTGCCTTAGATGAAATTATATATCCCAAAACTATGCCTTGATCAACCATAAAATGACATTTTTCATAATTCAACACTAAATTTAATTGTTAATTTAGAGTATGATATGCCAAAATCTGATTAATTGAAGCCATTACGACTTCTAGTCATACATAGTTGTCATCTTGATCGATTCTAATACAAAGGTAAACATTTTTAAGCATCATAAGAAAGAGACTTACATGTTGCTCCATATATCCAACCGTTACGCCCAAGTCCAATTATTAACTCTTTAAGGAGAGCTTGAAACTATGCAGATATCTTCATCAAAAAGAATAAGTAAAATAGTTTGATTTAGATTAGGTGTTAGAACCACTATTTCAAGTCGATTAATATGAAAGTTTCTCATATATATAAACATTGCAAATTTAAGAAACTTGGACCAGCTCTCCTATCCAAGATTGCTTATCAATGGAAGCCAAAGAGCACGCCACTAGTAACGTTACCATAATATTTGGTGTTACAGGGCTTGCAGGGAGAGAAATAGCCAGAAGACTAAGCTCAAAACTGAAATGGAAGTATGGTATAGCTAGAAGGCCTGAGACCATATATACCTATCCAAAGTCCTAACTACCATTTCATCTCATGTGACCTGTTAAGCCTTCAAGAGACTCAGAAGGTTTGTTATGCAAGTATACTTCGTATGCTATCTATTTTTCACATAAGAATTAAACCCTATTTGACAATTAAAGTATTATATAGTAGGTAGAGTAAAAGATAAGAAATTATCAATCTCGTATTGATCATGAGACCAAAAGAATAATATTTCTTAAAAAAGAATATGAATCTGGCAACAAATGAAAAATATATTATCCTTATAAAAGAGTATAAGAATTACAAATTATCTATTTTCATGTTCATTCTTATTTTGAAACAGAGCCAACCAAGGGGAATCATATATCAATTTTGCTATAGGATTCCTCTTGGCTTCCATGATTTTGATAAGTGGAATAGAAACTATCGAGATTATGATAATGGAATAGAATCTCTTTACCAATGAGATTAAAAGCATAATATTTCTCACAATGATACGATAAACATGGCATTTCTTATAAAAATACTAAGATACCAACAATGACATAAATATCTAATTACAATCTAACAAATCTAGTTACCATTTACGAGCAGAATTTAAAATTGATATTTCCTATTATAGAAAACAATCTTATGTATAAGTACAATGTTTGTATTCAATCGACACTCCAATAAAAAAATATATCAAATCTCTCATCATCATCATTCTCCACAAAAATGACTGTTGTTTTTGCGTAGAAAAAGTTGATCATGAAAAAAATTGTAGGGGTGTATTGGTTTGGCAAAATCTTCGAATTACAACAATTATTTCTAGCACGATCAAAAACCAAAAAAAATTACACACACAAATATAAATCAACACCAAAATTTGGTAATGTAGTCTGGCATATCTTGCCTACGTCTGCGGGGCTCACACCTAGCTTAATTCTTTCACTAACGACAATAGTTTTATACAAGGTTTTACTGAGCCGACACCACTCAACCCTTGACACTATCCTTTGTGCTCACAACCCTTAAAAGAATTTCACACCCAATAGTACGGCCGCCTCATACTAACCACAACAGAGGATTTTCTCAAACAACGTTTAATGATAACGAAATAAACTAAACAACTCAAGTTATTAAACAAAATTCAACAAAATGAAAACCTTCATGAGACTCAGAATGTTTCTTATACTTCGTATGCTATCTATTTTTCACATAAGAATTAAACCCTGTTTGACAATTAATGTATTATATAGTAGGTAGAGTAGAAGATAAGAAATTATCAATCTCGTATTAATTATGAGACCAAAAGACTAATATTTCTTAAAAAATAATATGAATTTGACAACAAAATGAAAAATATATTAACCTTATAAAAGAGTATATGAATTACAAATTATCTATTTTCATGTTCATTCTTATTTTGAAACAGAGTTAACCAAGAGGAATCCTATATCAATTTTACTATAGGATTCCTCTTGGCTTCTATGATTTTGACAAGTGGAATAGAAACTATTGAGATTATGATAATGGAATAAAATCTCTTTAGCAATGAGATTAAAAGCATAATATTTCTCACAATGATATGATAAACATGTCATTTCTTATAAAAATACTAAGATACCAGCAATGATATTAAAAAAATTATCTGAAAATGTTAAATTTAACATTGAGACTTATAACATACTATTTTTTACAAAATACTAAGAATATGGCCACGAGATTTGAATCATATACATACCTTACAATAGCTTGCTGGAATTCCAGAGTTGATTACAATAATTTAATGCCATAAATATCTAACTACAATCTAACAAATCTAGTTACCATTTACGAGTAGAATTTAAAATTGATATTTCCTATTATAGAAAACAATCTTATGTATAACTACAATGCTTGTGTTCAATCGACACTCCAATAAAAAAATATATCAAACCTCTCATCATCATCATTCTCCATAAAAATGAATGTTGTTTCTGTACAGAAAAAGTTGATCATGAAAAAAACTGTAGGGGTGTATTGGTTTCGCAAACTCTTCGAATTACGATAATTGTTTCTAGCACAATCAAAAACCAAAAAAGATTAAACACATAAATATAAATCAACGCCGAAATTTGGTAATGCAGTTCGGCATACCTTGCCTACGTCTGTGGGGCTCACACCCAGCTTAATTCTTTCACTAACGACAATAGTTTTATACAAGGTTTTACTGAGCCGACACCATTCAACCCTTGACACTATCCTTTGTGCTCACAACCCATGAAAGAATTTCACACCCAATAGTACGGCCGCCTCATACTAACCACAACAGAGGATTTTCTCAAACAAGGTTTAATGATAACGAAATAAACTAAACAACTCAAGTAATTAAACAAAATTAAACAAAATGAAAACCTTCAAGAGACTCAGATGGTTTGTTATGCAAGTATACTTCGTATGCTATCTATTTTTCACATAAGAATTAAACCCTATTTGACAATTAAAGTATTATATAGTAGGTAGAGTAGAAGATGAGAAATTATCAATCTCGTATTGATTGTGAGACCAAAAGAATAATATTTCTTAAAAAATAATATGAATCTGGCGACAAAATGAAAAATATATTATCCTTATAAAAGAGTATATGAATTACAAATTATCTATTTTCATGTTCATTCTTATTTTGAAACAGAGCCAACTAAGAGGAATCCTATATCAATTTTGCTATAGGATTCCTCTTGGCTTCTATGATTTTGATAAGTGGAATAGAAACTATCGAGATTATGATAATGGAATATAATCTCTTTAGCAATGAGATTAAAAGCATAATATTTCTAACAATGATACGATAAATATGGCATTTCTTATAAAAATACTAAGATACCAACAATGATATTAAAAAATTATCTGAAAATGTTAAATTTAACAATG
>JAOQMS010000003.1:30288957-30302565 GCA_027563885.1 Erythroxylum longipes | reverse complement strand
ATACCATATTAAACTCCAAAAATTTCTAATTCATAAATTCCAATTTATTTTCATGCTTGATAATTTAATAAAATAAAATAAAAATAAAAAAATCTTAAAAAGGGGATCCAACACGTACAGAAAGCTGTTAGAACAGCGCGCATTTTAAAAACTGAAACGCCACCACTTAGTGATTGCCTTTTTAAGACAAATTTACTCTAGCCTATTAAACAAAGAGGAACCTTCTAAACTAAGAGGAGCTTGCTGAAGAGCATATTAGAATGAGCCTGTTAATATCTACACCATATAGCATCTTTATTCAGAGTTAAATATCAGATAATTTACATATACCAGGCTCTTTTCTTAACAAACAAAATCTATCTTTAGAAAGTGGCTTAGTAAAGATATCAGCTACTTGATTTTCAATATTAACATGCAAAAGTTCAATGGTTCTTTCTAAGGCATGATCTCTAAGAAAGTGATGTTTGACTCCTATATGCCTAGTCCTAGAATGATGCACAGGATTTTTAGAAAGATTGATTACAATTGTACTGTCATATAATATAGGGTTATGATAAAAGTTCAGAGAAAAATCTTGGAGTACATGTTTCATCCATAATATTTGAGCACAACAGCTGACTGTTACTATATATTCTGATTCAGTTGTTAAAAGCATTGTGCAATTTTGTTTCTTGTAAGACCAAGAAACTAGACATCCTTCAAGAAACTGACAGTGACCACTTGTGCTTTTCATATCAATTTTATCACTTGCATAATCTGCATCACAATAGCCATGTTAAATGAATAAGTTTTTAGATACCATAATTTGAAATCCATAGTTCTGAGAAGATAGTGAAAGATCCTCTTGACTACTTAAAGGTGGCTTTCTTTTGGATTTGATTGAAAACATGCATAAATACACACACTAAGCATAATATCTGGTTTTGAGCTTGTAAGATATAGAATTGATCCAATCATCCCTCTATCCTTTGTCTCATCCGTAGCCTTGCCTGCTTCATCCTTATCAAGTTTAGTTCCAGTATACATTGGAGTACCCAATAGTTTGCATTCTCAAAATGATATTTCTTGATGAGTTCCTTTATGTATTTGTCTTGACTAATGAAGATTCCTTTTTCTATTTACTTGATATACAATATGAGAAAGAAGGACAATTCTCCCATCATACTAATTCAAACTCCCCCTACTTTAAAGCTGAGAATTCGTCACATAAAGATGGATTAGTAGCACCAAATATTATGTAATCAACATATATTTGTACTATGAGTAAATAATTCTCCTTTCTCTTAATAAATAAGGTTTTATCTATTTTTCCTCTTTCAAAATTATTCTCAAGCAAAAAGTTACTTAACCTCTCATATCATGCTTAAGGTGCCTGCTTTAGACCATATAAAGCTTTAGTTAACTTCATCATGTAATCTGGATGGTATTCATTCTCAAAACTTAGAGGTTGCTTAACAAACACTTCTTCGTTAATATATTCATTTAAGAAAGCACTTTTGACATCTATTTGGAATAATTTAAATTTTCTATAACATGCAAAAAATGAGTAAAATTCTAATCGATTCTAATCTAGCAACAGGTGTATAAGTCTCATTAAAATCAATACCTTCCTATTGATTATAACCTTGAGCTATACAAGTTTAGCTTTGTTTCTTACCACCTTACCATTTTCGTCAAGTTTGTTTTGAAATACTCAATGGGTTCCAATGACTGACTTGTTTTGTGGACGAGGTACTATATTACAAACTTTATTCTTGCCAAACTGATTTAGTTTATCTACCATAGTTGAAACCCAGTTTTTATTAGTAAGGGTCTCTTCAACAATCTTTGATTCTAATTATGAAACGAAGGCAACATAATTATTTTTAAAGGATGATTTGGTTCTTAAACTTTTAGAAGGGTCTCTCAAAATACACTGAAGTGTATCAAGACCTCTACATTCTCTTGGTGTTTTTTTGTTATAAATCTCTGGTAACCTTTATTGCGTAGGCTCCTACTGGGATATAGTTGGAGAAGGAGCCTACTCTGTCCTAGCTACTGAAGGACCTTCTTGATCTTGTGATTTCGTAGGTACCATAGGTGTAGTTTTAGTTTGTAATGTATTTTTAGGAATCAATGAATGTTCTTCATCATCTGAGTCAGTAGCTATTGTCAAGGGTAGTGCTTCATCAAATACCACATGTATTGATTCTTTTTATCTTCTTTGTTCTTTTGTTATAAACTCTAAATTCTTTGCTAACAATACTATAACCCAGAAAAATAGCTTCATCTGATCTCGCATCAAAAATTTCAAGGTTGTCTTTACCATTATTTAACACTAATCTCTTGCAACTAAAAGCTCGAAAGTACGCAACATTTGGTTTTCGTCCTCTCTACAGCTCATAGGGGGTCTTTTTGAGAATATGTCTTATATGGCATCTGTTAAGTATGTAACAAGCAGTAGATACAACTTTTGCCCAATAATCATGAGCTAGACCACTTTCACACAACATTGTCCTGGTCATATCAACAAGAGTTCTGTTCTTTCTCTCAACAACTCCATTCTATTGAGGAGTCCTTGGACATGAAAATTATGAGTTATACCATTATCATTACATAAATTTTCAAATTTTCTGTTATCAAATTCTCCTTCATGATTGCTCCGAATTAAAGTAATGCAATACCCTTTTTTAATCTAAATTTTTCTGCAAAACTTCTCAAAAACTTCAAAAGCATTATCCTTATTTAATAGGAAATAAACCTATGTAAATCTAGAGCAGTGATCTATTATGACAAAACCATAATGTTTACCACCAAAACTTTGAGTCCTAGTAGGACCAAATAAATCCATATGTACAAGTTCAAGCAGTTGGTTAGTAAAA
Source organism: Erythroxylum longipes (assembly GCA_027563885.1). NCBI lineage: Eukaryota > Viridiplantae > Streptophyta > Magnoliopsida > Malpighiales > Erythroxylaceae > Erythroxylum > Erythroxylum longipes. The sequence goes on along the minus strand of JAOQMS010000003.1, from coordinate 30,299,704 downwards.
ATAATATTTTTAGGAGGAAAGCTACTTCTAACTTTTTTTTCCTTTTAAACAAGCTTCACAAGCCTAATTACTCTCAAACTTCAAAAACAATAATCCTCTTACTAACTCTTTTTTAGACAATTTTAATAAAATGCTCATGCTAGCATGTCCAAATCATCTATGTTAGATAAATTAATCCTTTTCTAGTGAAACAAAACACTTAACATTTTATGAAGACATGTCTTCCAGTTGAGCACAATATATATTCTGATTTCTAGGGCCAACAAATACGATATTATCATTATGATTATCAATTATGTCACAATGAGATGCATAGAAGGTGACTCTATAACCTTGGTCATATAACTGACTTACACTCAAATAAGTTATGTTTCAATCCATCAACATAAAGAACACTATCAATAGAAGGAGAATCAGAATCACCAATTTAACCAATTCTAGTGACCTTTACTTTGTTTTTGTCAGCAAAGACAACAGTAGCTCCATCTTTCCTTTCAATATCGTTGAAATGTGATATTTTACCTATCATGTGTCTCAAACAACCAATATCAACTATCAATTGATTTTCTTTTACCTCTATTTTGAAGCATATCTGTAAAATGCATTATCTCATTTTAGGTACCCAAATTTTTCTAGGTCCTTTCAGGTTAGTAGTTTGACCTTTTAGTCTCCAAACATACATTTGAGATAATTTCTTCATTCTATAAAAGTTACAAGAATGACTAATATAACCATATCTACCACACAAAATAGATGAATGACAGTTGCTATAATTTCTGTCATTTATCAGGTTCCTACCATTTTAACTATAGCTACTACTAGATTTAACAAAGAAATTCTTGTAGGGCATAATAGTATTATTTTCATTATAACATATTCCAGCCTTATCAGAAACACCATTACCATTACCAAGTAATGTACCAAGATTATTCCTTCTATCAACAAAATTAGCAAAATTGTTTTCTAAAGATATGATCTTTCCAGCAAACTTCTCTTTCAAATTCTAAAATAGCAACTTTTTCTTCTAGTTGTTTTACTTCAGAATCTTCTCAAGCAATACATTCTCTAACTAACTTACCTTTTCTTCCAAAAAATCTTTTTCAGAGACTTTTTGCTTATTATCATTTTCAAGAGACGTATTTTTGGACAATTGATTCTTATTTACTGACTCTAATGATTTAATCTTATTTTTCAAGGAAGCATAATTGTTTTTGGACTTCTCAACCCTTTTGAAGTACTGCACTATTAATTTTTTATATTGATCATACAATTCATGATATACATTTCTTAATTCATCAACTTCCATATCAGAGTTAGAAAATATACCTCATCATCTCTTGATTCATCCATAAGACAAAAGTTGTTGATTTCTTCGTGCTCTTCTTCTTCTTCAATGTTTTCAAAATACTCATCAGACCAAGCTCCAGTTATAGGTTGGTTTTTAGGTTTTTTTGTATTCTATTTTATCCTTTTGAAGAAAAGGACATTCTGGTCTAATGTGCCTAGGCTTCTTGTAGTGATAACAGATGATTTGATTATTTTGTGTATTGCTACTGCTACTGCTGTCTTTTGATAAGAACATGTTGTTTATAACTTTCTTGTGTCCTTCTCTTTTCTTTATTAACTTCTTTTTGTAGAATCTTGCATATTTTTTGACCATGAAATTAAATTCATCATCTCCATCTATTTGCAACTTAGTGTTACTTTCATCACCATTTAATGGATTTGATTCATCAGTTGCTTTTAGAGTCATTCCTCTTCTATAGGAGGATCCTTCATCTCGCCTAAGCTCGGTTTCATGGATCATCAAATTTCCTCATAACCAGTAAAGTGAAGTAGTGTCTAGATCCTTTGCAATTTCTAGAGCTATCATCTTGGGTCTCCATTTCTTTGGTAGTAACCTTATAATCTTTATTACGTGCTCATCATTAGGATATATCTTTCCCAATTTCTTTAAGGCTATGATGATGTTGTTGAAACATATAAAGAATTCTTCTATGGTCTCTCCCTATATCATGTCAATAGTTTTGTATCGATGCACTAAAAGACTTATTCTATATTTCTTTACCTCATTTGTTCCTTCAAAGATAACTTGAAGTTTGTCCCACATTTCGTTTACCGTAGAGCAGTAAGATATCTTTTCATACTCTTCTAGAGATAGTGCACAAATCAGATGATGTTTTGCTTTAGCATTTAGCCTTGCATTTATTCTATCAATATTAGTCCACACTTCTACGTCATCAGTAACGGGAAGTGTAGCTCCAACTTGGATAGCTTGCCAGACTTCAATAACTACATATTGAAGATAAATGGTCATTCTCTCTTTCCAATAGAAGTAGTTGTTTCCATATGAATAAGGAGGCTTTGAGACTGATTGTCCTTCAAGACTTCTCAAATTGTTTTCCATAATCTATCACGTGATATCAAACATAATAAATGTAAAACATCGCTTTGATATCAAATGATAAAGCAAGGGGGTGAATTGTGCAATTTGAAAATTTTGAAAGTTACCATCAATGGATAGGATCCTATTAAAATTTCAAATAGAAGGAGACTATTAAAATTGAAAGTAAAAGAAGCCTCTTAAAAATCAAAATAAAAGGAGCCACTTGTAAGTTGAAAACAACAGTAAATATAATCGTGAAAAATTAAAAGTTAAAAAGAGAGAAGAAATGACACAGTTAATTTATATTGGTTTGACTTATTATCCAAGCCCACCTTCAGTCTCTAAGTATCCTACTTAAGTGTTACACTAAAATCTCAAGTTCTAATTTGACGAGCCTCTTCAAGCTCACAATCACATGTTTTTCAAGGTTATTCAACCTTCCATACTAGTAGTATTTAGCTAGCCTCAACAAGCTCTCAACAAATGAAAATGTAATTTTCTCAATATAAGCTTCAAAGACTAATGATCTCTGTCAAAGAGTATTTTCACTAAGGCACAAGGAAATTGATAAAGATATGACTTTCAAGAGTACTGATGTTGTTGATCTATTTCAAAATTTTGGCCTACTTACAAATGCAGTGGCTCTTCCTTAAATAGAAATTTTCTTCAACTAGTCGTTGCTTCACTTATACCCTTAGCCAACTGGATCGACTTTGAATCTAAATAATCTTTGATATCATCTTTGATAGAATATTTCAGTATCTAGATGTTAAAAAAATTAACTATATCACAGAGTTGATTGTTGAATTATGTGATTAGCAAGATCCTTCCAGATATTGTGGAATCATTTCTAATAAATCAAGTTTGTTAAGAAGGTTCCTGTAAGAAATGATATTTTTCCTATCACAAATAACTAGATTTTATATCCATATGAAAAATTATATAGTTATCTTTTCTAATAAAAGGAAATAATCCAAATTTGAAATTTGAAATTTGAAATATTATAATGTTATCATAAAAACTATTAATATAAAACCTTGAGTTAACAAAGGGTACTCTTTTCTTCTGAGACACTTAAAGTCTTTTTCCTTTGTTGGTTTTAGAATATAGGCAAAGAGTAGACATAAGAAAGGCTGGACCTTGTATATGTTATTGAGCATTAATGGACTTAATTAATATATGTAGGAGTCTTAACTGTCAAGCAAAAAATCTGCAACAACTTGCTAAAATCAAGCAACAACTTTACTAAAAATCAGCTAAGCACTTACTTAGAAAATCTCAACCACTTAGGTTGTTTCTAACTTCAGTAATAGCTTGTTTGATAGCTTCAAAGTCACATGTTTAACACTGCTCCTTAGTTTTGGTACTGCAAACTGCAAGCTTTAACCTTAGATATTCAAAAAGAGACTTCAACAAAGCTTTGGTAAATATATCAACAGTTTGGTCTTTAGTTCTGCAATGAACCAGAAGCACTTCTCCTTCCTTTTGTACCTACCTTAGAAAATTAAGCTTAATTTTGACATGAAACACTGGATTGTTCACAATTGAAATTGCAACCTGATTGTCCATAAAATATTTTATGCATTATTCATGTTTCATTTCCAAGTCAATCATGATTTTTCTGATCCATAGGACCTGATTTACTGCAACAGTGGCTGCCATATATTCTGCCTCAGCGGTGGACTGAGTTATAACTTCCTGCCTCTTGAAACTCCAAGAAAAAAGAGCTTAACCAAAACTAAAATAGTAACCAGAAGTGCTTCTCATGTCATTAATGCACCCAGTCCATTCACTATCGAAATAAGGTCTAAGGATAAAATCTTTAACTTGATAAAACTTTAAGCCATAGTCAACTATGCCCTTGATGTATCTAACAGTCATTTTTGCTTAATTTCACTAGCACAATGCATGAATCTTGATAAGAGACTTATATCTTGCATAATATATGACCTGGTTCTAATTAGATACATCAGACAACCTATTAGACTTATGTATAACATTTCATCAACTTTCTCAGCTTCATTTTCTTTGCAGAATTGCTCTTTTTGATTCATTGGAGTTGTAGTTGGCTTGCACTCCTCCATTCAAAATATTTTGAGTATTTCTTTGGCATACTTCTGTTAGAGTACAAAATTTTCATGTTATTTTTGTTTCATTTACATACCAAGAAAGAATGACATCTTTTTGAGGTCTATCATCTCAAACATGGCTTTCATACTTTCTTTAAACTTACTGATCAACCCCTATTTACTTCTTGTAACTATTAAACCATCTACATATAGAGATACCACCAGTAAATCATCATCAACCTTCTTAACATATAAAGTAAATTCACTTAGACTTTTTTCAGAACCTATGTTCAACAAGCAAGCATTAATTTTACTATACTAGGCCCTTGGGGCTTGTTTTAGTCTGTGTAAAGCTTTTCTCAACAAATAGACCTTACCCTCTTATCCTTGGATAACAAATCCTTCTGATTGTTTGATAAAGATCCCTTCTTCCTAGTATCCATTTAAAAAAGTTGACTTGACATCTATTTGGTATATGATCCAGTCTTTTGTACAGTAAGAGATAGCAGTAATCTTATAGTATCCAGCTCGTAACTAGAGCAAATGTGCGAGAAAAATCCACTTCAAATATTTGTGCGTACTCCTTAACAATGAGCCTTGCCTTGTACTTGTTTACAGAACCATCAAGATTAAGCTTGGTCCAATACATCCATTTGATTCCTATAGTTTTCTTATAATCAGATATGTCGACCAGTGCCCATGTTTGATTTTTTTCAATCATCTTAAGCTCCTCCTTCATTGCAGTCACCCATCTTTTATCTGTTGCAGCTTCTTTATATCCTAAAAGTTCCAATATAGAGACATTGCACCTCTCATAAATATCATTAAGTGATCTGGTGCCTCTGACAGGAACATCATCTACTCTATCATCTTCATCTAGAATTTGAACTTTAGCCTCTCTGTCATTTTCCCAACTCCTACTGTCTGATTCATAGAATTAGACATTTCTATTGGTAATCAGCTTGTTACTTTGTGGTAAATAAATCCTGTAGGCTTTTGAAATAGAGTTGTAAACCACAAAGACTCTTGGTTCTACCTTTTTATCAAGTTTTTCTCTCTTAACATAAGGAATGTAAGAGAAACAAAGACAACCAAAAGTTTTCAGATTAAATAACTTTGGTTTATAGCCATACAAAGCTTCAAATGGAGTCTTTTTCTAGAAGCTTTCATTGGTAATCTATTAAGCAAAAAAACTACTGTACTTGTGGCCTCAGCCCAAAAATTCTTAGGCAAACCTTTTTCATACAACAAGCACCTTGTCATCTCCAAAATGGTTATGTTTTTCCTTCTCACTATTGCCATTTTGTTGGGAGTGTAAGGTACAGTTAGCTGGAGTTCAATGCCTGCAGCTTCACAAAATTTGTTGAACTTTCCTGAAATATATTTAGTTCCATTATCATATTTGATCACTTGTATCTCACACCCACTTTGAGTTTCCACCCAATCTTTAAACTTCCAAAGATATCAACAACTTCAGATTTATGCTTCATAAAATAAATCTAACACATTCTTGTGTGATCATCAATGAAAGCAATATAGAACTTACTACCATTCATAGATGGTGTTTTTTGAGGTCTACCAATATCGGTATGTATTAGTTGCAGTTTTTTTGCAACTCTCCATGATTTATTTTGAGGAAAAGGAAGCCTAGTTTACTTCCTATATTGACAGGCAACACATGAAGGAAGCTCCTTCTCAAGTTCAGGCAAGCCCTCCACCAAACTATTTTCCTTCATATATAATAGAGCACTATGATGGAAGTGTCCAAATATTTTATGCCACAAAATAGCACCTGATTCCTCTTTATGAAAACAATTTGCTCCTCTTCCATAAAGTCCAAGGCAAAACTTTTACATTGCATTTTAACTTTGAATACTTCCTTGTCTTCCGCATCTCTGATTATGCATAATTTGTCTTCAAACAATACTTTATAGCCTCTTTCCAGCAACTAACAAACACTTAGAAGGTTCTGATTAACTTCAAGAACATATAACAGGTTTGCAATTAATTTCAAACCTGTTTGGCTCTAGATTGTTACCGTTCCTCTTCCTTCAACTTCTACATATGCTCTATTTCCAATTCTGACTTTGGAAATAGCAGTCTTGTCAAGCTCTTTGAAAAGCTCATGATCATAAGTCATATGGTTTGTACAATTGTTGTCAATGAGCTAACTTTCGCTGTATGTGTTGGTGGAATGACATGATGTTGTAACTAATTGCTCCTCCTAAAATTGATCCTCAGCAGTTTTGGCTTCTCCTTAGTGTTGTTGAGTCTTACATATCTTCTCCACGTGTCCTATTTGGCCACATTTGTGACATCTTGTATTTGGTTTCCACTTATTTTGTGAATGATTTGTCTTTTTGCAATAGGAACAAGGTGGAAACACCTCAGCTTTGTTATTGCTATTTGTTTTGCTAGTGCTACTCATAGTACTAGGCTTGTAGTTTTGTTTCCTGTTTTTTTTTCTTGCCACCATTGTTTTGCCGTGACTTGGCTTGAAAAGCACCTTCCTTGTGTGTATCCTGCTCATAAGCCTCCTCTACTCTTATGCCTACAAGGCACTTAGTAATTCTGCCAAAGTAATAGTTGACAGATCCTTTGTATTTTCCAGTAAGGAGATGGTAGCTTCAAATCTTTCAGGGATTGTAACCAAAAATTTTTAAACTATTCTAGAATCTTCAAGATTAAAACCAAGAAGTCTTACTTTGTTTGCAATACCAAGGAGTCTATCATAGTAGGCTTTAATGGTTACTGAATCTTTCATCTTTTTCATCTCAAATTCTTGGATCAAGTTCAACACATGCATCCCTTTGATCCTTTCATTGCCTTCATACTTTTGCTTTGGAAAATCCCAGATTTCCTAGCTTGTTTTGAGAGCCATAATTCTGTTGAAGATGGTAGAAGAGACAGCTGCAAACAAGGTTGTTTTGGCTTTTGATTTTCTCTACTTCTAGTCTTTGTGATTCTTGATTTGTGCCATTGTTGGGTTGTCTAATAATGGAGGAACTACATAATCTTCGTCAACAACCTCCCACAAACCATTTGCTTCAAGGTATGCCCGTATTCTGACAGTCGATGCTTGAAAGTTTGTCCCGTCGAACACTGGCGGCACAAGTGCAGTGAACGAAGTTTTTGAATCCATGTAGGATATACGATAGGTTTTTTTTTCTGGTTTTTGTAAGGTAGGTTACGGCTATGTAGGCTCACTCACAGGTCTTTCAAGAAGAAGGCTATGATATCAATATCTTGGTTTTAGAATATAAGCAAACAGTAGACGTAAGAAAGGCCGGAACTTGTATATTTTATCGGGAAGCAATTGACTTAGGCAGATTTGTAATGCGGTAGAAATAAGTACTTATTTACTATAGTTTTCAAATGCTATCACATATTTGGATTTGCTGTAAACAATCGGATGTTAGAGAAAACTGCAGTACCACCGCAAAAATCTATAAGCAGAAAGAGGGTTGCGGTAGGAAAATGTTTCTGCGGTAGAAATTCTACTTTTCATTAATAACCTTCTAATAATTATTATTTTTTACTATACCCTTAACTAATAGAATGCAAGTCCAATGTAACGTCTTCTTTTTATTTTAATTTAATATTTTCTTATTTATAATTTAAATTCATATAACTAATAATATATTTTTATGAAAATTTTATTTACTAAATTTATTTTATTTATATTTTCTTATTTTAATTTAAGATTTTATTATTTATGATTTTAAATTTAGAAGACTAATAATATATTTTTATGAAATATTTTATTTACTAAATTTATTTTAATTACATTTTTCTTATTTTAATTTAATATTTTATTATTTATAATTTTAATTTTATATGACTAATAATATATTTTTTAATTATTTATACAATAATTAATAATTTATTAAATCAATGGACTTTTTAGTCATTTATTTTTTTCCAGTAACCACAACCGCACTTATCAAACACCTATTTTCACATTTCAGCAGTTACCAAAACAGCAATTCCAAACACATAAGTACTTATTGAGAATAAGTACTCATCATTTTAGCAGGTTGATTTCAGCAGGCTATCAACTACCACCGCTCTCTCAAACCAAGCCTTAATTTATACATGTAGGAGTCTTTACTGTCAAAGTAAAAAATCTGCAACAACTTGCCAAAACCAAGCAACAACTTTGCTGAAAATCAGCTAATCACTAACTTAGAAAATCTACTACTTAGGTTGTTTCTAATTTCAGTAACAGCTAGTTTAAGGGCTTCAAAGTCACGCGTTTAACATCCTTTCTACTTTCGTCAGGACCAGTTTAAGCAAATGCAGGTATCACAAAATTTACTAAAATAATTATATTAATCAAATGAACATCATCATTATAAGGTCATCAACTCCTATGTCAAGTTGAATGCTATGGACGTCCTGTATGGCATCATCCAATCCAGTATTCAATCTTGCATTATTTCAGTAACTCTTGGTCTTTCATGATTTTGATTGGCGAGTTCAATAGTAAACGATGTCTCTTGAAGTGGTTGTTGATGATCATTTGAATTCTGATCGCCGTTCTCTGAAGAAACTCTATCCTGCTCACCAAGAAATTCTGTTTGTACAGAATATGCAGATGGACTTGGTTTACCAACTACAGGTTCATTAAGTTGAATTTGTTGATCATTCACTTCATTTCTTCTCATAGTATGCGCAGAGAAGTCCCTGTTGTAGAAGTTCCAGAACAATGCAACACCTCTTTGTCTTAATGACATGTAATCGGGTGATGTTATAACATTCCATTGTTCGTAGATAAACACGACCAAGTATATTAGGAGAGCTAAAACTGAAACTCCTCCAGTAATCAAGAAAAGACCCCAAAAACTTTCGATACCGAGGCTGTTGGAAGAAAGAGAGGTGCTTGGACCAGGACAACTTGCTTCTTTGCCAAACCATTCCTCTTCTATTTCCTTCATTGTTTCTCCTTCGGTCACACCTAAAATTGCCCTAGAAACATCACTTACTAGTGGGGAACCCTTAGGAAACACCTGAAATAATGATACATAGATCAAAAAGCAAACCAACCCAATATCAGAAAATAAGCACAATAAGAGAGCGAATTGAACTTACAAAGCCAACACCTTCGGTTTTAAATGTAGGCTCAACGGTGGTATATTTGGAGCAGTACTTTGCTAAAAACAATTTTATGTACGCTACGTCGTCGAATGCTGCAGCTATTCCACCATTGCCACTTCCTTTAGTAAACAATGCGTCCCATTCCTCCACAGTGTTGTAATCCAAGAGTTTGGATTCATCGAAACCTAAGTTTTTCAAGAGTCCCAAAACAAAAGAGCCCTTCTGGTAACCAACATAAGCACCATTCCTGATAAGCTCCTTCACATCAGTAACTGTGGGCTGGAGCTTTTGGACAGTTAGAAGACTTGTTAAACTGGCTGTGTAGCTTTGTGTCAAAATCAGCACAACGAAACACCATATTACTATCACGAATCTCGCCAAATTGCTAACGAGTCTCTCCCCTGTGTAACAACCAGAAATGATAAAGCTCAAGATATTAATATATAATACCTCGATGGGAGGACAGATAAATAAGTTAAGATAAACAAAATTAATTTTGCTATAATTTTTAAATTGTCTCAAAGATTTAAGGACATTACTGTGCGCGAAAACCACGGTGGAGAGGGAAAACCAGAAACTAGTGCCCAGTTGGAAAAAAAGTGGCCCTCGAAATTCTTCGTTAATTCTGTGTTCAAGAACCCAAATCACAAATCCAGTGAACACAAAGAAGCACAAGCAAGCAAACCAAAGACCCCAAGTCAAAGGCTTTAAGAAAATCCATGCATTTTTAATCTTATTATCTTTGACAGGCACGATCATTGATACTTCAGCCCTTGTGTATGGGAGTGTAAAGTCGACATAATTGGACCTGTTTAATCTGATTGCTGTATCTCCCACTACAGCATCATAATTCTGTTGGTAACACTCAAACGTCAAAAATGCTATTAGAGAAAGAAATGAAATATGTAGCCGAAGCCTAAATATTTGACATTTTAATTAAATATCAAAATAAAATATTATGGAGTTCTAGTGCTTTACCCCTAAGTATACTTGATACACCAGATCATTGTAAGTTCCAGCACTTCTACCATCAAGGAGCTCGAAAGGGAAGTAGTCGAATGGCAAAGCATACGGCAGCAATTTCACTGCAGCTTCAAAAACATCGATGCAGTAACCTCCAACAATGGAGGAGTTGGTAGTAGGGTCTTTTCTCACCTTTACAAATTCAGTGAAGCCAATCTTCACGGGTACTCCT
>JAOQMS010000003.1:30230527-30242254 GCA_027563885.1 Erythroxylum longipes | reverse complement strand
TTCACTTGAGTTATATCGTTTTGTGTGGCTCGAAAAAAAGAGGGACTCCCAAGAAAGCTCAAGGAAGGACTTGACGCAGTAAACGAGATAATGGGGACCTGAGCTTTTGCTCCCATATCAATTACAAAAGTAGACTGCCTCGATGTTGTTGGCCCTAAGATTGCCTTCACTTCAATATTGTTCATCAAATCTAGACCTGCTAGTTTGATAAGAAATTGTTAATTTTTGTATTAAAATGAGTAACTATTGATAAATTAAAAATCCAATATTTAACATACATGGATTTAAATGACATATTTTTGTAACTAATATGTCATATTATAACTATTTTTATAAAGGCTTACTATAAGGTTACTAGTTAGTTACAACATTAGTCTTTTTAATAAAATATCATCCAATGATCTAAAATTTTCATGTTATGTTCATAGAAATCACAAAGTTATGTCTTATACATAGTAATGGTGGCATTCTCTCTCTCATTCCCTCTCCTCAAACCAACGACAATTCTTTTGTACAATTACTAATTAGTACAATTCTTTTGACCAATTACTAATTTTAGTCCAATACACAAGCTACCCAAATCTAAACTCTCAGTATGACTCCTTTTCTCAGGCCCTGCAACTAATTTTGAACCCAAGAAGAAGAAAGCAAAAGATATCTATTCTTGGTAAAAAAAAAATCTCCTAGCTCACATCATCATCAGAAAGTTTTGTACTTCTCCTAATATAAAATAGCAAGTATGCATCAAGCACAGTATATATATATATATATACACACACACTTAATTTCCTGTAGATTTAAATGATTAGTTTCCTGCTAAGTTATAGTTATCTCTATCAAAATTCTTCTAACTGACAAGTAAGACAACTGTTGTTAGGTGATGAACTACGCCTGCGAACATGTAACGAGGAAAGGACCTCTATAAGAATATTTTTTTCAACTCCTTGAAAGAAGAAGAAACTTCCAATTATAAGTTAAGATAATTATTCAAACTCCTTCCTTCTGATATCCAACATAACAGGGGTGTCCATTACTTTCTCCTTCAAATTCATATGAGCAACGATTAAGAGCAGAAAACAAGACCAAACTAATAGTGAAAGTAAGTCATGATGAAATAAAACCTGCGGCGGCTGCTCGAACAACATCCTGCTTGGAGTTTCTGATGGTGAGGACTAGCCTGGTCTTATATTGACCACCGTGAACGGCGTAGAAGTCTGAAAGTGACATGTTAATACAGCTCAATGCCATCTTATTGACCCCAATATCAAGGTCCAGAATGACTCCTACGTTCACCGGAATTGTTGTGTTGTTCTTCGCCTTCGCCATTTTCATGGACAGAAAGACAAAGAAAACGAACACGAGTAGGCTTTCAGAAGGACTGATTCTCATCTTGAACCGAATGGTGGAAGTCCAAACAAGTAACTGAAATTCTATGAATTTAACTTGTTTTGAGCAGAGGTGAAAGGACGGTTGAAAGAAGTAAATCTTCTATTTACATATATCTATGTTTCATGCTTAGGTTCCGATCTTCTGCACTAAAGCAAACAAAGAAGAGTTTTACTACGGCCACAGCACCGTGACCCTCCTTATTGCACATTTAACTTAAGAAAATGGGTTAAAGAGCAATGCTGTGTTTCTAATTGGAGATAGCATAAGAATTAGGAGACGAAAATGAATTAATCAACACAACAGTAATTGAGGGTAACCCAGTCTCCCTGCTTATGCTTTTACTTTTCCGCGTGATTTCCTCCTTTGAATAGTCTCACCTAATCAAGATACAGATGTCCTTAATTTGTAAAAAAAGAAAATAATAAATATGTAAATCCATAATTAATAGCTAAAAAAGAAAATAATAAATATGTAAATCCATAATTAATAGCTAACTGTTAATACAAATTTTCTACGAAAATTTTTAAATAGATCGGACAAAACTATACGGTAATACCATAAATTTCATTTGGCTATCAAAAACAAGACAAGTCATTCTGGTTCATGTGGCATGCGCAATCTGGTACTATTTGTCGAGGTTAAACTTCCTACGGAACCCCCATTGAGACTTGCTTTAGATTCTGACCTTGCTTGTTCCAGGAAGCATCCTTTTTGTCGTGTAAAAGTAAAAACTATGAGATTTGGATTGGACTGTTTTAATTAGCAAAAACTGTGACGATCTCAATAAAACTGACCTCTATATTGTTGTCATCTTCTTATAAATCCTTACTAACCTAATTTGATAAAATTCGACCGGAGTGAATTTTTTAAGATGTGTCACCATCTACTTATTGACCAACAAGATTTCTCTTAAATTTTCATTTTAGTCACTTATCACGACCTTTCATATCTCTTGGCTATATTATCTTGACCAATATTTTGAATTTTATATAGTATCAGCCAAAAAATTGTACTAAATCCCTTTTTTTTAATACCAGCCACTATAAAAACTACTTTTGTTTGGTACCAACCAGTACTAAATTCCTAGAATTGGACAGATTGTTGTCTGAGTGTAGATTGAATTTTCAATTTTTCATATTCAAACCGACCCTACTTGACCCAACCCAAATTGAACCGAACCGACCCAACTCTTAATTGAAATTTCTGATATTTTTGGTGTGTTTTTTTACTCTTAATTGCAATTGTATTGTGTTTTGGTTGTGCCATATGTATTTTGTGAATGGTTTGAAAGATACAATTGTTGCAATTGTTTGTATAAGTTGGGAAATTTGAGTTTGATAGTTAGAATTATTTGTGTGAGTTTGTTCAATTCAATTTAATTTAAGCCATTTCAATATAATTTAGGCATTGTCAATTTCAAAATTAATGCATTAAGTTGTTAATTAATTTATATGAAACATACAATTTATTAATTATTAATTGTATATAAAAATTATTTAACATATGATTAATCATTTAAATATAAGATTTAGTATATAATTAAATCATTTAATATATGCAATTAATTTAAGAAAATTAAATGTTTATATTTTTATATTATTTATTGTTGAATTGTGTTGGAAAATTTTGAATTATGTAGTGTATATTAACTCTTCATTGTGGAGTTAACTTGAGTAAAAAACTAAGAATATTGATTAAACTTAGTGAATGAAAGATTGTTAAATTAAAGCTGGGAATTAGGATTTTGTTAACAATGTTGATTAAAATTAGTTAAGAAAACAAAATAATTATAAGCATTACAAATTGAATTGTATTAATAAACATAATATATTAGTTTATAGTTAAATTATGAGATTACATAAAGTAATTTGTAAACTTATAGTTGTGAATTATAGTTGAGGTTAAATATGTTATAAATGTGAGTGTATATCTTTAGTTTATGGTTAAATAATGTAATCATACAAAATGAGTTATATTATATAAGATGTATATGTCTATTGCATAATTGTGTATATTGAATACTTGAATTGTTGGTTTTTGACTTATTGGTGAATTATGTTGGATGAAATTGAATTTTGTATGATTTAATTATACAAAACGAGTTATATTATTTAAGACGTATATGTGTATTGTGTAATTTCGTATAAGATGTATATACTTTTATGTTAGTTTGGACATTTAAGTTAAACAATACATATTTGTGATAGTAGTTGATAATAAAATTACATATTCTTTATTTTGATATGAAGATATTAAGTTAATTTTGGTATATATCTTCATTTATTTTTATAGATAAATAGAGGGAAGCTCAAGTACTATTGATAATTCAACCACTTTAGGAAGATACAATGATCCAACTTGGACTTATGCTGAATTGGTTCCAGAAATGAACAACCATACTACTTGCTTGTTTTGTAACAAGCATTTGAGTGCTAGAGGAATCACCAAATTAAATGAGCATTTAGCCTGGGTCAAAGTTGATATGGAGTCTTATAAAAAAGTGAGTCAAGATACGAAATGGAAAATAATGACTCTGGTTGAAGAGTATTAATAAGAGAAAGATAGAAGGTAGAGATTGAATTATGAAATTAGTAGTAGAAGTTTGTTTGCTGGTGTTCAGGATGATACTGGGAATGTTGAAGGTGGTAGTATCCCTACCCAACAAGAAGTAAATGTTACACCTGATGTTAGAATAAGAAGAAGATAGATGTCTAATTCTTTTACACCACGAACAACTCTTGGAGCTTAACCTTCAATTCGTAGTGCCTTTTTGCAACTCATAATGTGGATATGACAATGGCTAGATAGTGGTATGATTCAGGTATAACATTCGATGCTTCCTAGTTTTATTATTATCAGCCTATAGTAAATATTATTGCCTCTTACAGTTAAGGATACAAAGCTCATTCAATTGAGAACTACAAAGGTAAACTTTTAAGTAGATATGTTTATGAAATTAGAAGTTATTTAGATGAAAGAAGAATGACTTAGGCTATTTTTGGGTATTTAGTCATGTCTAATAGTTGGACCAATATTTTGAATTTCATATTGTATCTTTCAAAAAATTGTACACATCCTTTTTTTTTAATACCAGCCAGTATAAAAAATCTTTTTGTTTGATACCAACCAATACTAAATCCCTAGAATTGGACAGATTGTTGTCTGAGTGTAAATTTGGATTTTCAATTTTTCAGATTCAAACCGACTCGACTTGACCCAAGCCAAACTGAACCGAACCGACCCAACTCTAAATTGAAATTTATGATATTTTGGTGTGTTTTTTTTAACTCTGAATTGCAATTGCATTATGTTTTGGGTTGTGCCATATGTATTTCATGAATGGTTTGAAAGATAGAATTGTTTGTATAAGTTGGAAAATTTGAGTTTAATAGTTGGAATTATTTATGTGAGTTGGTTCAATTCAACATAATTTAAGTCATTTCAATGTAATTTAGGCATTGTCAATTTCAAAATTAATGCATTAGGTTGTTAATTAATTTATATGAAACATACAATTTATTAATTATTAATTGTATATAAAAATTATTTAACATGTGATTAATCATTTAAATATAAGATTTAATATATAATTAAATCATTTAATATATGTAATTAAGTTAAGAAAATTAAATGTTTATATTTTTATATTGTTTTTTGTGGAATTGTGTTGGAAAATTTTGAATTGTGTAGTGTATATTAACTCTTCATTGTGAAGTTAACTTAAGTAAGAAACTAAGAATGTTGATTAAACTTAGTAAATGAAAGATTGTTAAATTAAAGTTGGGAATTAGGATTTTATTAACAATGTTGATTAAAATTAGTTAAGAAACAAAATAATTATAAGCATTACAAATTGATTTGTATTAATAAACATAATATATTAGTTTATAGTTAACTTATGAGATTACATAAAGTAAGTTGTAAACTTATAGTTGTGAATTATAGTTGAAGTTAAATATGTTATAGATGTGAGTGTATATCTTTAGTTTATGGTTAAATAATGTAATAATACAAAATGAGTTATATTATATAAGATGTATATGTCTATTGCGTACTTGTGTATATTGAATACTTAAATTGTTGGTTTTTGAATTATTGGTAAATTGTGTTGGATGAAATTGAATTTTGTATAATTTAATCATACAACATGAGTTATATTATTTAAAACGTATGTGTATTGTGTAATTTCGTATAAGATGTATATACTTTTGTGTTAATTTGGACGTTTAAGTTAAACAATATATATTTTGTGATAGTAGTTGATAATAAAATTACATATTCTTTATTTTGATATGAAGATATTAAGTTAATTTTGGTATATATATGTCGTCATTTATTTTTATCGATAAATGGAAGGAAGTTCAAGTACTGTTGATAATTCAACCACTTTAGGAAGATACAATGATCTAACTTGGGCTCATGCTGAATTGGTTCTAGAAATGAAAAACCATACCATTTGCTTATTTTGCAACAAGCATTTGAGTGGTGGAGGAATCACTAGATTAAATGAGCATTTAGCCTGGGTCAAAGTTGATGTAGAGTCTTGTAAAAAAGTGAGTCAAGATACGAAATGGCAAATAAAGACTTTGGTTGAAGAGTATCAACAAGAGAAAGATAGAAGGCAGAGATTGAATTATGAAATTAGTAGTGGAAGTTTGTTTGTTGGTGTTCAGGATGATACTGGGAATGTTAAAGGTGGTAGTATCCCTACCCAACAAGAAGTAAATGTTACACCTAATGTTAGGATAAGAAGAAGATAGATGTCTAATTCTTTTACACCACGAACAACTCTTAGAGCTTAACCCTCAATTCGTAGCCTTATAATTAAGAGTTGCAACTCATAATGTAGATATGACAATGGCTAGATGGTGGTATGATTCAGGTATAACATTCGATGCTTCATAGTTTTATTATTATCAGCCTATAGTAAATGTTATTGCCTCTTACAGTTAAGGATACAAAGCTCATTCAATTGAGAACTACAAAGGTAAACTTTTAAGTAGCTATGTTTATGAAATTAGAAGTTATTTAGATGAAAGAAGAATGACTTAGGCTATTTTTGGGTATTCAATCATGTCTGATAGTTGGAAAATAGAAGATATGAACTTATTATTAATGTTTTGGTTTATTCTACAAATGGCTCAATGTTTTTAAAGTCTATTAATGCATCTGGCCTTGTTAGGAATATTGATACTCTATTTGAAATATTCAGTGAAGTTGTGAATAAATTTGAACCAGAAAATATTGTTCAGTTCATTACTGACAGTAATTCCGCTTATAAAGCAATTAGAAGAAGTTTGCAAAGCAAGTATAATTCTTTTTATTGAACTCTTTATGATGCATATTACGTTGAATTGATGTTGGAAAAGATAGGGGATGCTAGGTATTTTTCTATTATTGATAAGACTATATAGAAAGCAAAAAAGGTGACCAAGTTCATCTACAATCATCCACATGTGTCTTAAATTTAATGAGAAAGGATTTCACTAATGGTAGGAATTTTTGTCGTCCTATTATTACAAGATTTGCAACAAATTTCTTATTATTTTAATGTTTTATTACGATAAAGAAATAATCGAGATAAATGTTTACAAGTAACAAGTAGGTTGCATCTCAGCATACTAGGTCTAATAATAGATTGTAGATTTTTCTTGAAAAATGAAAAAATATTTAAATTATAGTTAAACTAAATCGATGCTACAATGACTTCAAGGCTTTAAACCTACCATCATATTGCAATATGAGCCAAGAACAAAAACATCCTAAGGAAGATATTATGACTATCTTTATAATAGACAACAACAGGAAACAAATATAGACACCACTGAACTTTCATCTTCATAGGAAAGCTTATTCACCATTTCTGGTATTTGGGATTTTACTTTCTCTTCCTAGCAGATTTCCTTTTTGAAAATTTGGAATGCACACAGAAATCACAAGGGATGTCTAAGACATGGTCTACAGCTAGTGGGGTATCGTCATCCTCTGATTGTTCGAAATCCCCTATCCCCTAATTCTCAATTTGCTCAACAGTTGCAACTAGAGTCAGTATATTGGCCCAATCCATTTGACAATGCTCTAAATATTAGGAGTTAAAATCATTCGCACCACTGTCTAGATTCTCCATAATGTCTGCACTGAAATTGTCAAGAGTTGTCTTTCCTTGGAAATATGTGTGACAACTTGTTCAGTCCTCAAACTAACTAGTTAATTACCATTATATTGCTTCTTGTTCTTTTCCATTTTCTCCACTTCTATGTCCACATGTCCAGCACTTGGTTTTGTAGAAATAGAAATTTCTTCCTCTTGATTTTCTCTATACTCTACATTGTTCTGTTCCTACTTGGCCATCAGTGTCCTTTCTTTCCTTTACTGGTTTTGTAACATCAGGCTCATCAGTCTCCTTACTTTGCAGAGGAGCCTCCATCTGACTACTCTCTTTCAGTTGGGATGCATTGTCTCTAGTCCGTAAGATTTCCCCTTCCTCTCTATTGGATTGTGTTTGAGTCGTATTGTTTATCGCCATTGGATTCATAACTCCAGAAGGTTGGATCTCTTCCATACCATTTTTCTCAGTTTCCTCAGTTCTCTCAAGCTCCAAGGGAGTTCCTAAGGTAACAAATATTGGTCCCAATGTTAATTTGTCAACTAACTTTGTGAGCTTTTGGTGAGGGTGCTTTGTCTGGCTGATAGTGATAAAAAGGCAACAATGGGTTATTCTTATTATGATATAAAGAGGGCGAAGGAGGCAATCAAGGCTAATATAAAAATAGACCTTCTTTATACATACCTTATTTTGCAATTATGAACGAGAGATGAGAAAGATAACTTTACTCTCCATTGTTTACAGTTAGGGCATTTTTTAATCCTAGTATCTATTTCAAACCAAGTTTTACAAAAAAAAAAAAAACTGACGTTAACAAAGGAATGCTATTAACTATTATAACAATTTTTGCCCATGAGATGATGCAAGATATCCTAGCTTACAAATGGATATTTATACGGAGGTTCTAGTGATTTTGAGATGCCAATTGCTATTCGTCAAAGAGACAAACTTAATCCAAATATTTTTTTTCACTTTTGTTACTTGTTGAAAATTAATCACCACTTTATTCTGTTTATAGCATTACTTTTGTTGTCTTATGACTTAGAGTTCCTTTTCAAAAGTGGTGTTATAGAATTACAAAGTTTTGGAATTTAAAATCTAAGTCAATATATGAGTGCAACGGGATGTGAAAGGAATTGAAGCACATTTGAATTTATCATTCCAAGATAAGAAATATATTATAGAACAAAAGATTGAATGACTTGATCTTTGATCAAAGATTCGAGAAAGGTATGTTATTATTGTTATTAAGTTAGATATAATTTCTTATAATTTTTTAATAATTTAATTTTATTGTTTACTAGGACTCTTAATAGAACAAGTAGTTCAATAGATCCAATTTGCATTAATAATATCAATCTTTTGGCAGATTGATTTTCTGATGAAACTAGTTTGATAGATGAGAGTGACTTGGAAGATAATCTTGGATAGGAAAGTACTGACATGTCATTTGGTGCAACGAATTTGAATAATAATGATGATGATGCTACTTTCAATGATAAGGATTTTGTATCAAATGAGAATTGAGTTCAATGTAGTTTTAGTAGATATTCGATTGAATGAAGTTTTAAGATTTTGTTTCTCCTTTTCTTTTAATTTCACATACATTTGATATAGATGTCGAATTTTATATATGCAATATAACTGTAAATATTTTTATTTCAGTTTTTACTTTTAGTTGGTTATTCAGCACGGACTCTTATTATAAATTGTAACTGTTAGAGAGTTATGGATGCTTATTATTCTTTTTATTTGATGTTTAGATGTAATTATTATTTATTATATGATGAAATTGTAATATTTTAAATACTTTATATTTTTCTTAATTTTTTATTTTTATGATGATTAAATGATTTTTTTATATTAACTGTAGTTATTATTTATATATGAAATATGTGAAAATAATGTTACCAAAAATAAGTAAATTATTTTTATTCTAAATTTCTATTATTATGATTTTTGGAGACAGAGTTGATGTAAAATTATAAATTATGCAGTACAATATATTGAAGGGCTATTTTGTAATTTAAAAAAACTCAGGGAATATTTTATAAATTCAAAAAATTATCTGAGATGATACCCGATATTGACCAATACCAATAGAATATCATTCCAGAATAAAATTCGGTACCGATACCTATACAGTATTCATAACAATAATCTTGACCCCAATCATGGTCTCAACTAAACATCCAATAAGAGGCACTGCTAATGATTTATAAATGTAATTGTGATTATAAGGTCACGGGTTTAAATCACATAAATAACTTCTTTGTAAAAATACAAAGGAAAGGTTGCATACATTATGACCCTCCCTAAATCTCGCAAAGCAAGGAGCCTTATGCATTGGGGACGTTGATTTGACTTGAATCCCTTTTATAAACCTCTTTATCTTATATAATGAGAATCGATTGAAATCCTATAGGTACTCCTCTTCCACTGACCTTATTGCCTTAACTACTAAAATTTTACAACTCTGCAATTTCTAATACTCTCAAAGAGGTAGACACTCACAACAACAAAGTAAGGAAGTTTTAGACACTTATGCCTAGACGCATCTAATAAGTGTCTTAAATAATCTAAGAATTGGTGGAATTTTTAGACATTTATTTAAGATAATAAAATTTATCTAAAAAATATACTAAAAAAGTATCTAAAATTTTTAAAGTTTCTAATTAACAAAATAAGAATTGACATCTTTTATAATTTGTAGCAATTATACATATTGCTTTTTTAAAAAAAAAATCTTACATGTTAGATAGATAATGAGAATAAATACTAAGAATTTTCAAAATCGAAGAAAATTCACCTTTTCTCCGTTCTTTATCTTCTTCTGACTTATAGGATAAAAACTTCAAACATGCAAAGACGGTCAAACAATTAACGTATACAACTTACTTTCATACCATTTCAATCGCTCTGTAAGCTCTAAATTTATTCCTTGTTTCTCCTTCTTCTATTGATCTCATCCCCCATTTACTTTTATTCTCTCTTGGATTTCTCCGACTTTGTGATCTGCATCAAGTATTTTTCGATCCTATTCTTGGTAATTTATGTTTTCCATTTGACTATCGACTACACTATCAGATGTTCCGATGGCTGTTTAGGGTTTTGTTTTGGGGTTAGAAACGTGGATTTTTGTGTCGTTCTCTCTAATTGTCAAATGTTGAACCCTAGAGTGATCACAAAGAAGAAGACGACGCCCCCGCCGTCGAGGACGAGGACACTAGAGCTCAAGTAGCTACAATTGTCAAACTTGAAGATGTCGCCGTTGCCACCGGTGAAGAGGACAAAAATCCTATTCTCGATCTGTAAGTTTCTCCTTTTTTATTTTTTTGGATTTGTTTAAAAATGAACCATAAATCAATTATACAAATGATCTGATTTGGTCAGTTCTAGAAAAGCGAAGCTCTATCGATTTGACAAGGATGGGAATCAGTGGAAGGAAAGAGGCACAGGTTCTGTGAAGTTGTTGAAGCACAAACAATCCGGCAAGGTTTGCCTTGTTATGAGACAATCTAAGAATCTCAAGATCTGCGCCAATCATCTCGGTTTGTATTCATTTGTTATTTTCTAAATTTATATTCTGTTTTCGTTGTTACTTGACCTAGGTTTTGATTGTGTTGTTCGATGTGTGGTGTGGTCTGATTCTGGTTCAGTGCTATCGACTGTGTCAGTTCAGGAATACACCGGAAATGATTTGCCGATGGTGAATTGAAGGATGAGCCTTTTTACATTACATTCTGTTTTGTAATGTAGAAAGATGGTGATTAACCAAAACCCTCTTTCTTTTTGTCCTGTATTTTCTACATTACAATCTTTTTGCTCTGCTGTTGTTCTGCTGTGAAATTCAATGTTGCTCTGCATCATTGTTATTCTACTGTGAAATCCAACTGATGATAGCAATGGTTATTAATTTCATTATTTAGTTATGGACAATGATTATGCTAACATGTTAACATAACGGTACAAAGATCACAAATATGTTAACATGTTAAGATTAACTTGATGTTTTTAGCATCCTTCAAATTGGGAGATGTTAAACAAAAGTAGGAATATTAGATTTATACTTATAATTTGCAAACATAAATGAAAGTATAAAGCTCAAATTGTTCACAAATTCTTAAAAAAGAACTGGAATCTTTAATTTTTCTGTTCTTGTGTATATATATGGATGTGAGTTACTAATATATACATAATATTACAAGGCTATAAAAGCTAATTAACATAAA
>JAOQMS010000003.1:30170010-30193031 GCA_027563885.1 Erythroxylum longipes | reverse complement strand
AATGCATGAGCATGAGATGTGTTTTCCTAATTTCTCACGTGTACCCGTTTCTATAATTCAACCCGTTATACGGAAACAGGATGTTACAGGTGATATCGGAGAAAAGAAGATAAAATGATAATAGTTACAGTGTACTCTTTGAGAGATAAGCATCACGTATTAGGTTATGCTGCATGCAAGTTGGACTTCGGAAATGGGGTCTAACACTCTCGGTATCAAAGCAAGCACGAGTTAGACTCTGGAGACGGGGTCCAACATGTTGTTATAAGCATATAATGAAAACATCATTTTTCATTAATAAGCATATTTTATTTTGATTCCTCCTAGTTAAGACTAGGCTATAAAAGTACTAGAGTTTCTATCCCCATCCATTAACCATTTGTTTTTTTTCCCCTTTGTTTAAGCAAAGATAGGTGATCCATTTCAGCTCTAACATCATTAATGCTTCTTTCTCCTCATTTAGCCAAAATTGATACCTTGGGCACTTATAAAGCCCTTCATGCATTTCTCCAAGTTTACTTTTGGGAGAGTACTGCTACTCTTATTATTTTTAAGCTTCTTAATTTCCTCCTTAATCTTGGATAGCTTCTTTACACAAAAGGATTTAGGGTTGAAAAGAACATTTTAACCCCCTTTCAACCACTTATTTGAATGACTCTTCCTTTTCCAAATAGTTATTAAACTTGAAAGGGTAAGTTCTCTTCTTGTAGATGAATACGTCTTATACCATAACTAAAGAATGGACAAAGTTTAAAGGATTAAGAAACTTATCTTTACTTTCAGGGAGTCTAGACAACCACTCCTTGTTCATCATAGCATGATCAAGTTTCTTTAAGCTATCTCTATCCTTTATGCACATTCTTTTGACTCGTTAGAAAACATTCTTAAGCTAGTATTTTCCTTTACCTTATAAGGTTACATTATGATGTTAAAGTCCTCTAGAATCACCCAGGGATTTATGATGTTCAATTGTAGATTTTAGACTATTCCAAAAGCTCTTCCTCTAAAAATCTTTATTCATCCTATTAGCTTAAGGCTTTTTAAATTAATAATTTTGATAATAACAATCAATTATATTTTGTTAAGATTTCAAAATTCAAATTTATTGATTTTTTAAGGATAAAAATATTCAAGAGAGTTTGTTCAAATAAAAGAAAAAGTTGTTCCTATTTTTTTACATGAATAAGTCTAAAAAATTCATTTTGAGAGTAAGAAACATTTCTGCAATATCTGGAATGGATAAGCTCCTATCATACAAAGGATCCCGCTATTCAACCAATTTAAAAGTCAACATCGAAGACATGGTCAAAGAGATTTTGTCAAAGATAATGAGAAAGACGTTAAAACAAAATCAAAGCTGATTAAGTTAATTAGTCGATGATCAATTTGAAGCAACGACTAGTTGAAGGAAATATTTATTTAAGGAAGAGTTAAATTACAAAGAGGAATTAAGAAACACATCAGTAGCATCAATACTTGTTCTCAAAAAGTTATATCTTATTTCTTCTGAGCTTTAGAAAGTGAAAACACTCTATCAAGATAGAGATCAATATTTATTGAAACTCTTGTTGAGCAAATCTTACTTTCATTAGGTAAGAGCTTGTAGAGGCTTGATAAATACTACTAGTGTAGAAGGTTGAAGAACCTTGAAAAATATGTACTTCTGAGCTTGGAGAGGCCTTTCAAATCACTACTTGCAGATTTGTTAGTGAAATAATCAAGTTAGACATTTGGGGACTGAATATAGACTTCGTTATAAGCTAAACTAGTATAAATTGGTTGTGTCGTTCTTTCTCTTTCCTTAACTTTTAAATTTCCCCATATTGGTCAATGTTGTTTTCATTCTGCACGAGACTCCTTTCGTCTTCAAGTTTGACGGGCTCCTTTCACTTTAAAGTTTGATAGGCTTCTATCACTTTAGAGTTTAATAGGCTCCTTTCATTAAAAGATTTTTTAATAGGCTTATTTCTTTTTAAATTTTTAATAGGCTCCTATTGTTTATACAAATTGACAATAACCTTCAAAAATTTTCAAGTCACACACAATTCACTCCCCTCTTACATGTGTCTGTTTTATCATTTGGTATCATAGCCTTGGTTTCACATTTATTTTTTTTACAACACGTGATAAATGATAGAAAACAACTTAAGAAGTCTTGAAGGACAGTCTGTTACAAAGCCTCCTTATTTTAATGAAAACGACTATTCATATTGGAAGGAAAGGATGAAAATTTATCTCCAATCTGTGGACATTGAAGTCTAGCAAGCTATCAAAATGGGAGATATAGTTCCTACTACTGAAGACATTGAATTATGGACTGATGTTGATAGACGAAATGCACAATTGAATGCTAAAACAAGATATCATCTAAATTGTGCACTCTCTCTAAAAGAATATGAAAAGATATCCTACTGTTCTACAGTAAATAAAATATGGGTCAATCTTCAAGTCACTTTTGAAGGAACAAATAAGATAAAGAAGAATATGATAAGTCTTTTAATGCATCAATATGAAACTATTAGCATGAAACAGGGAGAAACTATAGACGAATTCTTTGGATGATTCAACAACATCATTACAACGTTGAAGAGCTTAGGAAAGATATATCCCAATGATAAGGTTGTAACAAAGATCCTAAAGTCATTGCCAAAAGAATGAAGACCTAAAGTGATAGCTCTAGAGACTACAAAGGATCTAGACACTATTTCACTTTATTTGCGAATAGCAAATTTGATCATCCATGAGACAAAGCTTCGATGAGACGAAAGATCCTCTTATAGAAGAGGAATTGCTCTGAAAGACGATACAACTCCATCAAATGGTGATGAAAGCCACACTAAATTGCAGATAGATGAGATGATGAATTCAATTTTATGGTAAAAAAATATGCATGCTTCTACAAAAAGAAAATGACAAAGAAAAGATAAGGAAATAAGAAAACTGGAAACAGCAGGTTCCTATCAAAAGGCTGCAGTAGTAGTACTTAAAATACTCAAATTACATGTTATCATTATAAGAAGCCTGGACATACCAAACCAGAATGTCCCTTTCTTCTTCTAAAGGATAAGACTGAAAATAGAAAACCTAAAAAGCAAGCTATGACTGTAACTTGGTCTGATGAAGATTTTGAAAACTTCAATGAAGAAGAGTCTGAAGAAGTAAGCAATGTTTTCCTTATGGCTGATTCAGGTAAGTATATTGTTCTGACTCTGATATTAAATTTGATGAATTACAAAGATATATATCATGAATTGTATGCTCGGTATAAAAAATTTAACTGTGCAGTATTTTAAAGAGGTTGAGAAGTCTAAAAATACTGATGCATCTTTGAATAATAAAATAAAATCATTAGAATCAATGAATAAGAAGTTGTTGTCTAAAAATATGTCTCTTGAAAATAATTACAAGAAAAAAGTTTCTGAAAAAAAACTTTTGGAAAAAAATTGATTTAACTAGAAAATGCATTGCTTGAAAATGATTCTGAAAAAATAAAACAATTAGAAGAAAAGATTGCTATGCTAAATTTTCAAAAAGAGAAATTTTCTAAAATAATCGTATCTTTAGAAAAGGATTTAGCAAATTCCGTTAATGAAAGAATAATCTTGATGCATTTCTTAGTAATGGTAAAGGTGTCTATGATAAGGCAAGAATAAAATATAACAAAAATAACAATATCAAGCTATACATGAATATCTTTATTAAAAACAGCAGTAACTATGGTCAAAACAACAGGAATTAACAATAACCTTCAAAATCATGTTTAGAAGGAACCTTTCTTAAGTAAGGAACCTATTGAAAGATAATAAAAAATCACAGATAAAATATATCACCATTCAATCAGTTAATAAAAATAAAAAATATATTGTACTCTCCCCCTTTGTCATTAGCATAAAGGAGGATCATAATCATGGAAAAAATTAGAATATCACAAATACTTATAAAACAAAAAGAATCATGAACAATTATAATCCACAAAGATATTCATAACAACATCAAAACAATCATTAGCAGGCTCTTATTGTTTACACGAATTGACAATAACCTTAAAAAAAATTTAAGGCACACATAATTCACCCCCCTCTTGCTTGTATATGTCTTATCACATCCTGCATACACAAGTAGCCAGAATCCTAGTGTTCTCCTATGGGTAGCTTATGGATGTGTTGATCACCAGTATTGAGGACTTCCAGTTCAACCTTGTTGGTGTCAAAAGCTAAAATTATATGACCATAGTAATGCTCCTGATGATTTGATTCAAATTTCCAATGTTCACCTGTTAGCTTTAATCCTAAAAACTTCTCTTTAATCAATTTGATTTTTATCATGCCAATAACAATTGGGTTATTATCCAAAAAAAAAACCCTAAGGAATTATTGTTTCTTATGATAGTTTTTCTCCTAACATTTCATGTTATTAAGGACAATTGAAGTTGATACTCCTAATTTTCTTAGTCTTGTTTCTCTTTGTTCCCCTCCACTTATGGTCAACTGTAGATCTTTCATTGCTATACCTATTGACATCTTACAGAATTGCATACAATTTAATTATTTTTTCTACATATGACATAAAATTCAAGTAAAGTTATAAAAACAATGTAGCTTAAATAATTTTATATTATATAAAACACTTATGTTATCCTATTTTAGCTTCAAATATTTAAAATTATAATAAAATCTAGTTTATACAAGTTTATTTAATAAATCAAGCGTATAATTTTGTCTTATGTATTATATAGAATTACCTTGATCATGCTAAAAAATCCCACTTCTTTTCCATAATTTTCATTCGCCGAGTAAATTGGTCCAAAAATGTTAACAAATGTGGTAAATTATTTGTTGAATTTTTTTATTAAATAAGATTTAGTTGAAGCCTTAATACTCATAAACTATATCCTCCTTTTGATAATCTCACCTATATTGATTGGATGATACATGTTTTCTTTTAAAGAAACAAAATAATAAATATATAAATTCATAATAGTTAACTGTTAGTACAAATTGTCTATAAAATTTTGTAAATTGATAAAATAACATACGAGTTACTAATATTTGAATTAAGATAAAATGGTAAATTTTTATATGCTCTTTTACTAAAGCTTTAAGTTTAACATTATCAAACTGTATTCTTTTACCAAAAAATTATCTTGTCTTAATTTTTTTATTAAATCAGAACTTTGAAGGAAAAGAAGCATCGTACATTTACCTTTAAATTGTGACAACCGTTTACCAACTTAAATGTGGTGCCATGACTCTTGTCATGAAATTCCACAAAATTTAACACAAAAGTCCATCTCCAAAGTCTATGGAGACGGATGAAAAATGATAAGCCACGTCATGACGACAAAGTTTGATACCATTCCACCAAGGTATTAATACCATTTGGCTATCAAAGAACAAGACAAATCGTTCTGGTTTACGTCGCGTCTGCAATCTGATAATTTGGATTTGTGGGGTTAAGACTTTCTGTGGAAGTTAAAGAGAACATTTTATTCAACAGAGAATGATTGATACTTGCATTAAATATGACTTTGTTTCAAAATACGACTCAGTCTTGCTAGAAAGAAAAACACAAAAAGAGAGAGATCAACAATTGAAATATAAGGAAGAAGACAACCTCAACAATTAACTTGTTTGCAAAAAGACCCTGAGAGGGTCAGGAAAAAACCGGAACAAAATAAATAAAAAGGCTAAAAAGATAAAATTAACCTTGACATTTATAGTTGATATAAGTTAAATTTAACATTTTATATTATTTAACTTAAATCCTGTTAGTTTAGAAACATTCAACTGCAAGTGACATGATAGAAAGCTGATGAAGTGATGTCTTTGTTGTATTTTCCGTCCATGTAAGGTTGCAGTCTGATGAAGTCATGTCTTTGACATTTAAGGTTGCTGTCTGATGAAGTCATTTCTTTGACAAAGACATGACTTCATCAGCTCTCTATATCATGTCATGACTAACTTGATAGAAATATATTATAATATATATTTTTTGGGTCCATAATGTGTACACCACATAATTTCTTAAATATTCAATTTTTTAGAAAAAAGTTTAGAAAACCCGCTTAAATTTTTATCAATATCTTTTATCCTTAAAAAGACCTGAGAGTTGAAATTCTCAACTTTATTTATTTAGAATTTCGTTCTAAGGGTTTGAATTGACAAAAAGGAAAAAAAATGTAGAATAAGTGATGTTTGTTAAGCTAGGAGATGAGCCAACAGATTAGACATGCATAATCTAGTTGAAGGTAACTGTTCGACTAATCAAATATGTTTAGAAATTAGTTGTTGTAATGAGTATGCTGCGTGTCTAACTACTACTTAAGTTTGTTATTGTCGTAAACACACTACAAATGAGTTGTAGGAATAAACTTTGACATACAACAGAGTTTCTAAAAGTCTTGACAAGCTACAGAGAATATTCGAGTGAATTTATTATGTATTTTATATTGATCCTTAATTCATTAGATCGAGGGGAAAAAAACAAGGAGGAGATTTTGGATTTATACAATTGTATTACAACCAATTGGAATTGTTCGACTTTTTACTCATGGTAAAATTAGATTACTATAAAAGTTTCTCTTCTCTTGCGGCAAGAAAGATGATATATGAAAGGTTTCTCTTTACTCATTAAAAGAAAGATGAAGAATTCTTAATTGGAGTTTGGATATTGGAAGTAAGCTAGTGGTTGTTTGGCCGAATTCATATAAATCATTTTCTCTCTCTTTCTTTACTTTTTTTTTATTTTTACTATATTCGTTATAAAATTGTTTCATATAACTTTGTCGTAACCATTTATTAGAATAGACAACTCATTCGTTAGCTTATAAATAAGTAAAAAAAAAGTTCAAAAATACATAATCCATCCCGTCCCCTATCAGAAGAACTTCCTCGTAAATACACATAAAGAAGATAATACTAGTTTGTTAGAAGGCTCTATAAATAAATTTTTTAGTTCCTAAAAGACCTGTCGACATTCATCATTTCATTCAGACCTCTTAAATTACCTTAAAATCTTAAAAAATTGGGAGGTATTTCTCTACAAAGATAGAAAGAAATTGAGATAAATTTGTTCTTTTAACTGTGAGGCTCTGAGCCTCTTTGAGGTTTGGGATGGTTTCATTTATTATTTTTTATGAGGTGGCCTCAAAGCCACTTTGGATCACTTTGAAATTTACCACTTGATATCATAAGTATACGGCATCTACGTAGTCCTTTAAGTTTTTGTTGATCTATTTATTGAACATGGAGTTAACCAACCTCTAATAAGTCACTCTTGCATTCTTCAACCTAAATTGCATCATTTGAAAACAATAAATTTTATTATAAGAAACAAATACATTTTTCAATGTGCTCCTATATGCAAATCTAGTTATAGCTCAATTATACATATATGGATGTCTACTAATTGGTGTATTTTAGGTAACAAGTAATTATCTTTGAAATTCATACACGTCTACCACTTCCATGTGTTGTCATTCAGTTGCAAAACATTCTTCCCTTCTACTTTGATGGGCTTGACAATAAAGGCAACATTAGACTTGTGTTTTATAACATATGACCTTATTCCTTTTATATGTGATGGTGACAATGCAAAAACCTTTTAATGTTCTTTCAAGAATTTTACAATTCGTGAGTTTTACAATTTTACGTTTACGTCGCCTATTTTGAAAATTTTAAGCGATTTTGCGTATTTTTGCTTACCTTGCATCCGTTGGTTTTAAGTTTTATATATTCATTTGTTTGCTGAACCCCTGTTGTATGACAAATATCGATCCGTAACTACCTCTCCTATACTTCGTGCTCTATAAAGAACTTCATGAACAGTTGATTTGGTAAAAGAACAACCTTGGTGGCATAAAGCAAGGGCTTTCCAAAAATAGCATTAGAAGCAGCAGTTCTACTTATAATATGGAACGGCATAATCTTAATGGTCTATCTTGGACGAGTTTTGGTATTAGTTTATGCTTTTGTAGTAAATTGGTTGCAATGTTACGTATAATATTAATATTTTAATTAACAAAGGTATTCTTTATCTTATGTATTTTGTTAAGTGCATTTGATGTTTCAACTCTAAATGTAAAATTCTTAGAATAATTACTGTGTAATTGAAATTATTATGAGATCATACATATGAGATTCAAATTGTATTTATATATTATTTATAAATTGTTCGTAGTTATAATTGTTAAGGAGCAGATATTCTGCAGATTACTGCAGATATTTACTACAAGATTACAACAGATACTTCAGCAGATTGCAGCCGATATTTACTGAAGATTACAGCAACTATTTCAGCAGATTGCAATATTTCAGCAGATATTCTTCTCTATTCTGCTGATATTTTCTGTTATCTATCTTTAGCTCTTATTCTGTATGTAGCAATCTGATGCACTTAAAATAGTGTGTTAAATAAATATTATTTCTCAGTCCAGAATTCTCAGATTTCATATGGTATCATAGCCATAATGACTTCAAATACCAACACGCAAGTTATTCCTCCTTCTTTTGCCTCTTCGTCCCCGTCATTATCTACCTCTACATAACTTAATTTTGCCATCAAACTAACCTCCAGAAATTACTTAGCATGGACAACTCAGCTGCTTCCCTTATTGAACTTTCAAAACTTAATGAGTCTCGTTGATGGCACTACAACTCCTCCTCCCAAAACAATTATGTCCAATGATAATCTCCTTCTCCTATTGATAATCCAGCCTATCAAGAATGATTTCAAAAAGATCAAATGTTACTCTCATGGCTTCTTTCTTCTCTTAACGGAAGAAGTGTTCCCATATGTTGTTGGGCTTTCATCCTCTCAAGCCATTTGGACAGCTCTATCTGATACTTTTGAAGTAGTTTCTCAACCAAAACAACTGCAGCTGCATATTGAACTCAATGAATTGAAGAAAAATGATTTCTCTGTTACTAAGTATCTTCTCAAAGCCAAATCTCTTACAGATGAATTGGCAGCAGCTGGTAGAACGTTAACACCAGCAGAATTCAATGCCATTGTATTTGGTAATATTGGTTCTAAATTTCGAGAAATTGTTGCTGGACTTAACCTGCATGCTACACCAGTATAATTCAATGAACTCCACAATCAACTTGTTAATCATGAGTTGTTAACCAAGAGCTATCTATCGGAATCTCACCTCGTCAATATTGTCTATCAACCACTGCTATTACCAACACCACAATCTCAACCACAGCCACCTCGACCTCCAACCACAAATCCTGTCTCCAATTTTTCTGTTCGCCCCAATCAACCTAACAGACGACGTAGAGGACCTGCTTGTCAAATATGTGGATTTAATAACCATACTGCTAATGTTTGCAGGCGTAGATATCAAGAATTTAATCAAGGCTCTTCATCATCTTTTAGACCTGGTACACTAGAAGCCAATATCACTTTTCATCAACCATATGTCCCTCCTTCCAATGCTGCACCTCAACCTGCCATTTCTGCAATTCAGAATTGGGTTGCTGACACAGGTGCTACAACTCATATCACTTCAGACCTTGGTGCGCTTCATCTTCCACAACAATTTGGTGGTACAAATCAATTAATTGCTGCCAATGTTAAAGGTCTTCATATCTCACATCATAGCACTACATCCTTTTCCAATCCATCTCATAATTTCATTTTATATAATATCCTGCATGTTCCTACTATTTCTAAGCCATTAATCCCTGTTCAAAAATTCTGCAATGACAACAATTGTTATTTTGAATTTTGGTCGTCCTTCTTTCTTATCAAAAACTAGGAAACTAAGTAGGAGCTCCTGAGAGGTGTCAATGAACATGGCTTGTATCTATTTCCACCAAATTTGTCCTCTTCCCTTGCTGCGTTTCAATATGCTCCATATGATGTTTGGCATTCTAGGCTGGGTCACCCTCAACCACGTACAATCACCAAGATTGTCCAAGACAACAAATTGTCAATGTCCACTCCAGTGTCTTCCTCTCCATGTCCATCGTGTCTTATGGGAAAGTTAGCAAAAATTCCATTAGCATCAGTAGAACAAAATGCTACCTCTCCAATAGAAATTGTCCATTCTGATATATGGGGACCTTCTCCTATTCTCTCTAGTATTAGTTTTCGATATTTTGTTCTGTTAGACATCGATATATGACAAAAATGGGAGGTAGAAGGTCCAAGATAAACTCAACATTTTGTGCTAAAACTAAATTTCCTAGAATTATATGGTCGAAGAAGAGAATAGACACTACAACCAAATATTTTAAGATCATGATAATTGGGATTATGATTGTATAAACAAAAGAATGGGGATTTGGATTGCAAAATTGGAGTTGGCATCCCATTTATTAAAGAAACGGCAGTATCAAAAGCATAAGGCAAGTATTTGAAGTCAAGAGAACAATGGGCCAAAAGCGTTAATCCTGTGTCAACAACATGATGGATTTTGCAATTAACGATGCCATTTTGTTCATGTGCATATGGACAACCAATTCTATGAATGATGTTTTTAGAAGAATATTTGATTTTATTAAAGTTAAATTGTAATTATAGTTAGATTTTAACTTTAATTATAATTGTAATTTTAATAACAAAGAAACTTTTGTGTCTTTAATAGGAAATAAGCATAAAGGACTTTGCATTCCTACTTACGCCTATTAAGTGTTGAATTCTTGTCTCTGTTATGTGAACTAATAAAGGTTGGACACTTGAACAACATATGGTTGACACCTCGTAAAAAAGTTTTTACAGAAATTCAAATCAAGTACAATTCAATTATCTTTTTATTCAAGTTTTTTAAGTTATTTAATTATTAAGATCCAATTGAGAAACCTTAAAAATTTTGTTTTTTACTGTGCCTATGATTAGATCAAGAGACATTTCAACATACGGGTTCTAGGCATTCAATTTTTTAACGTTTTAGGTAGTACATAATGAGTAATCAGGTCATATATATGTAAGAATTATTTATTGATGTCTTACAACAAAAATGACATGAAATAAGGTCTGGAATGAAGCAAAACCAACCTTTTTTCCAACCTACAACATACATATATATAGCCAACAACTTTGGATAGGTTCCAACAATTTTTTCTCTAACCATCATGAATTTCATGACAAAACTTATCCTAATCCATTTATGCAGATGTTAAAAACAAGATGATTGCTCCAAATATTCAAATTAAGACAAATAATTTATAACTAACATAATCGACAACAAACAACATAATCGAAAATAACCACCATCTAATAACTACCATTTTGTAACTGCCATGGCCAGATTCCAACTGTCATAATTTCACCATCATTTGATTCTAAATGTGGCTACATTTTATAAAATTGGACAGCTTACATCCTTTTCAGCTTTTTGGTGACTTAGTTAATTTTATAGGCAACTTTATTGCATGAATTCCTTGCTAAAACATGCCACCATCGTATTTCCAAAATTATGTAATGTGTGCATCTACCAAACACCAAAAAGAAGGTTTTGCACCATATTTTTTAACATGTTATGTCATCTTATTTCTTTGTTTTTTTATGTGCACAACACATACCACATGGCCTATACGAAATCTAAAATTTTTTATAGCTGTTCTAAGGAAAATTTTTTTTTTAAATTTATGTATTTCGTTCCCTGATATAAACCTCCTTAAAAGTAAGAGCTTTATCCATTTAAAAAGATCTCTGCCATTATCAAGTTCTCTTTATTCCGTTCTTAAAAGTTATGGATGTTAAATATGTGTTTGTTGAGAGATTAGCGTTGGATCTAATCCATCACGTAGTGATATAATTACAAAACATATGCTGTATTTGATTTCTCAAAGTCAATATCACTTAAATTCTATAACATGATTAACACATAAAATATAGTAAAACATGAATCTTAATATGCACCTTATTATGAAACTTGATTCTTTTCTTGTCGTTTCTTTCGAACTGTTTCTGAAATCAGCTCATCTCAATCACTGTAGCTGTACAAGTGTTTGTCCTTTCATAGCATCCATAGACCATATTGAGAGCACTTTATAACTATTGTAAAGATGGTTAGACAAGTAATGCTAACTTCTTGGAGCCTAAGTCTATTTTTAATAGGTTTTGGACATTTTAGTAATTTAATTAAAATTTAGATCTAATTTTAATTAAACTTTAATTAGAATTATAGTTGATTCTAGTTAAATATCATTGGTGCCCAAAAAGATTCAATATCTTATATTAATCCTTGTTTATTAAATATCTTATATTTAATCATAAAATTTCTCAAACTTTATAATCAAGTCCAACTTGATTAAATGACATTTTCTCTCTTTAACTCGTTCTTTGTGTTTGACCCGTTAGGTTCTCAAATATATTAGCAATGGATATAAATTTCAACCATAAATCATATTTATGATTAGATAATTTAAACTCCGTTAATTAATGTTGAAAAAAGTGTCTTGGCCCCTTCACTAAGTCAAACATTGGCCAACAAACATTGAAATTTGTCTATGTGATGGCAAATGTTGGTGTACTTTTTTGGCCAAGGCAAACTTTTCTGGCCATGTTTGGCCAAAAATCATCAAGCATATTTTTGGCATGAATTTTTTTTCTTGCACTAAGATTGCAAAAAGGTTGGAAATTTTCAAAGAATTCCTTGGACGAAAGCTCAAACATTTGCACTATAAATAGAGGAGTTTGTTGAAGCTTCAAATGCACCATTCCTTCTCAATTTAGTCACTACATTTTTTTTAGAAAGCTTCTATACCAATCTTTTGTACTTTTATACATTCTCCATATTTTAGTGAATTTGGTTCACCCTTCGACTGTGGACGTAGGTCACATTGACCGAACTACATAAATCCTTGTGTTCAGTGTCCCATTTATTTGCTCTTTCTTTATTTTTCGTTACTCTATTACGGGCTATTTAATATAACCAGATTTAAATCTAGGGTATGTTACCTACCAAATTGGTATAAGAGATTTAGTCTTGTTTATGTCTAATTCATCGTATGCTTTGTGGTTGCCAATAACATGGATCCACCACATCAAAAAGTAAGTTAGATTGGTAGTCTAAAAGGGACCTACTAATTCAGTATCACTCGTAGGGCCCACTATCTTATTTTGTTTATAGGAGCTCATTACCTTAGTTTTATTTGTAAGGTCCAATGCTCAGTTTTATTTGTAGGGCCTACTATCCAGTTTTCACTTATGGGGCCCACTGTTCCAGTTTTGTCTACGGGACCCACTTGTCAAAAACTAGTGAACATTATAATTTTTTTTGCCACTATGATAGTAACGAAGACTTCAATTGAAAAGTTTGATCAGAGTATTAATTTCAGTATGTGGCAACTCAAGATGGAAGCTATTCTTATATAGGATGGGTGTGAGATGGCACTTGATGAAATGGAGAAAAAGCCAGCGGATATGACATCAAATAAATTCACAGATCTAGATAAAAAGGCTAGATCAACCATCATATTGAATCTCTCCGATAAGGTTTTGCAAGAAGTTGCCAGTGAAATTACAACCAAAGGTATGTGGGAGAAGTTGAAAGCTATGTACATGAAGAAGACGGTAAAAAATCGGCTTTATTTGAAACAAAAGTTGTACATGTTGAGGATGACAGAAGGTACATCTATTCTTTCACATCTAGATAAATTTGATTCTCTTATTTTGGATTTGAAGAATGTATATGTGAATATTGATGATGAAGATCAAGCCATATTACTGTTATGTTCTCTTCCCTACTCCTTAAAATATTTTCATGATACTATGATTTATGGGAAAGAGTCAATCTCATATAATAGTATTAATTCTACTTTAAAGTCAAAAGAGCAGATTGATAAGGGCATCACCGGGGAGACTAGTGGAATTCAGGCAGAGGGACTATTTATACGGGGTAT
Source organism: Erythroxylum longipes (assembly GCA_027563885.1). Classification (NCBI taxonomy): domain Eukaryota; kingdom Viridiplantae; phylum Streptophyta; class Magnoliopsida; order Malpighiales; family Erythroxylaceae; genus Erythroxylum; species Erythroxylum longipes. Next base: position 30,179,175 of record JAOQMS010000003.1, on the reverse strand, counting down.
ATCAAAAAATGGAGATTTTGAGAAGGGTAGATCCAAAGGCAGGTCTAAGTCCAGACACAAAAATAAAATTTGCAATTATTGCAAGAAAAAGGGACACATAAAGGTTGATTGTTATAAATTGAAAAATAAGGAGAAAAATAAGAAAAATAACAGTTACACCGCTGAGGATAGTGTAGTAGCAGATGAGGATGAGAGAATTATCTTTATAGCCATAGAAGATAAAGTCAGGTCCAATAAGGAGTGGATTTTAGATTCGGATTGTTCTTACCACATGAGTCCCGTCAGGGAGTGGTTTTTCACTTGTGATTCTAGTTGTGAACCGCAAGTGCACGGTTATCGAAGTGAGTAATAAATTGGTGAGCACCAAGTTGTAACCACAGGGATTATAAGAAATTTCAAATCTATGCTAACTAACAATGTTTGGAATCGGGTTGAGCAAAATTTTGGAAATTTAAAAGCAATGTGACGAATTAACAAAAACTCAAATAAATTTCTAAGCAACTACCTAATTCAATGCAACTAAAATAACTATGAATATGACGAATCTATGCAATAACTAATTAAGAAAAGAATGCAATAATTGACTAATTACAAGTATTAACGTTAATGGGGAATGACTTTCTCTTAGGGAATAATATTTTTGCCAACTTTAATATTAAAATAGCTATCCTCCATAAAAAAAATCTTAACCTTGTAAGTGAACTTTAAGAGTAATTAATCTCCTTCTCCCAAAGGTGAATTAATCTATCCACTCTAGATATCCATTAGTAATCCCTTACTTAAGTTCTTCCTAGAGTTTCTTAAGTTCAAATTCAAACTTCTATTTTCACTTCTTAAGTTTCTTGGGTCTCCCAACTCATAAGAAAATCCTAGCTAAAATTCCTTCAATCTTCTAGCAAAAAACCCTTTTTAAAAAAAGGTGAATTTATACCAAGAAAACTTCCAATAATCCAAAGTAAGAACAATTAAATCCAAGGAAAATCAACAAGTATATGAATTTTCAGTCATGAATTCCAGCAATGTTCAATGTTAAAGCATCACAAAAACATCAAATCCCTAAGAGAAATTAAAGTTTTAGCCACAAATCATTATGCCAAACAATCCATAAGCATAAACCCTATATAAACTCATGAAGGAATCAATTAAAATTAAGAGCAGGGCTCCAAACTGCAGCAGAAAAATGAGCTCTCCCCTCTCCTTGCGTGGCTATTTTGTAGGCTGTGAGTGGAGAATGGAGGCTTATGTTTTTGTTGCACCTCTTAGAAGACTGGCAACGTGAGTGGAGTGGATGGAGATGTATGGATGCTGCGTGCGTTGATGTAGTGGAGGCCAACTGCATATGTGTGCATTCATTCAATAACAGCTGTCCCCAAGCAATTTAAACACAATAACAAAAATTTTCATCAATTCATTTTCAAAGAAGATCGAGTGTGTGCATTCATTCAAACTTCAGCAAATCAAGCTTTGAACTACTACACATATCATGATTTTTTCATCAATGCATATAAACAAGGCTAAAGGCAGACACCATTGATCAAAGGCACATATAAAATTCAGATGGATTTTCCTCACGTTTTTGCTCGAATCACTCAAGTGTTTAGGGTCAATGTTTCACTCAAGACTCCCTCTAAAAGATTACACTACCATAAGCTTGCATATTCACCAATCTTCTACCATATAAAATACACATCAACATGGATGAAAAGGACTTTTATTTAGGGTTGTAATGGGGTTTGGGTTAAGGTACGATAAAAAGATCACAGGTTAACTCACAAGCAACAACAAAGCACTAAGTAAAAAGGGACAACTAAATACAAAATTGAGATAAGCAAACGAATAAATGGGACTACTACTACTCTTCACTAACTAATGTTACTATGTTTGATTCTTTTTCTTTTGTATTTTCCTTTTTCTTACTTTTTCTTTCTTTTCTTTCTTTTTTTGGGTTTTTTAAAACAATGGCAAATAATAAAAACAATAAAAAAACAAAAGCAACATAAATCAATAAAATATGAGTAGGAGTACCTCTATAAACATCTCAGAATAACAAGTAAGCTCAAAAGTCCCAAACTATAGACCAAATGATCACTTAGCACTTCATTATACTTGTGATTGGGCAAAGCTAGTGGAGTTTTGGTTTTTTTTAGGTGTTTATTTTGCAATAAAAAAGGGTGAAGGTTCAAAAGGGGTTGCAAGGGATAATGTATAAGGTGGGACATTTAAGCTGATGGATTTAAAATAAAGAATGCCTTAATCATTTCCATAAAGCTTGCATCTCTTAGTTTCAAACTGGTTCAATGCAAGTTCTAGAGGTAATCTTCCTAGGGGAGCATCACAATACAAAAAACAATGAAGCTAATATAAAATGCATTCAGGTAGGCTCAAAACCTCACATGTGCTTATGTGAAAATCCATCAAAATTTTATACGTTACCTAATCACTCAAGTATCAAATTATTGACTGAGTTTATGCAATTAACTACTTCAATCAATCCATACGATTCACCTTCCACTCAAGTTGCCTAATTCAAATTCAAACACACAATTCAATCCTCAGTCCAACTACTATGACAAAATGGCATGGTTCAACCTTCATCACAATTCAAGCGCAAGATTACAAAAATTTTAAGTCCCACCCCTACACTTAAATGAGACATTGTCCCCAATGACCCAAAAAAATATAAAGAGATGAGAATATAGGGACTCCCTAGATCAAAGAGGCCCCAGTAACTTGAAATCAGAATTCACAGCTCCACTCTTGCATTAAAACAAAACAAAACAGATGAAAACCAAACGAGGTACTTAAATGAAAAGAATAAAAAGAAACTGAAACAACAAAGAATCAAAATGAAAGGATAAGATTGGGGTGCCTCCCAATAGGTGCTATGTTTAACGTCAATAGCTCGACGTAGTCATTTGATCATGGGTCTTTGAGTGAATTGCTTGTAATGTTTCTCAACTCTTGACCATAATAATGCTTCAATCTTTTCCCATTCACTTTGAAGATTCTTCCATCACTTCCTTCAACTTCAATTGCTCCATAGGAGGTAACATTTTTTATAGCAAAGGGCCTTGACCATCTAGAGTGCAATTTACCTGGAATAAACTTCAATCTCGAGTTGAAAAGCAGAACTTTCTCCCTTTGGGCAAATTCTTTCCTTATGATATGTTGGTCACGCCATTTCTTAGTTTTCTCATTGTAGATTTTAGAGTTCTCATATGCTTCATTTCAAAATTCTTACAATTCACACAACTAAAGAGACCGATTTGTAACCGATTTTTTTCCAATCAAGATTTAACTTCCTAACTGCCTAATAAGCCTTGTGTTCCAATGCCACTAGAAGCTGACAAACTTTTCCAAAAACCAAACGATATGGAGACATGCCAATTGGAGTCTTGAATGCCGTCCTATATACCCAAAAGGCATCATCAAGCTTGAGAGCCCAGTCTTTCCGGTTAGGGTTCACCGTCTTCTCAATAATGTCCTTGATCTCTCGATTTGATATTTCAGCTTAGCCATTTGACTGTGGGTGGTAAGGTAAAGCAACCTTGTGACGAATTCCATATTTGGTCAAAAGATTACCTACAAGTTTGTTGCAAAAGTGGGTACCTTCATCACTAATAATGGCCCTTAGAGTACCGAATCTTGTGGAAATGTTTTTCTTGAGAAATCTGAGAACAACCTTGGCATCATTTGTCGTTGAAGCTATGGCTTCAACCCATTTTGGTAGTAGTCCAATGCCAAAAGGATATAGGATTGTCCACAAGATTTTGGAAACGGTCCCATGAAGTCAATACCCCACAAATCGAAGAGTTCTACATAAAAAATGTTAGTTAAAGGAAGCTCATGACGTCTTGAGATATTACCCATTTGTTGACAACAGTCACATGTCTTAGTGGAAGCAAAACACTCCTTAAGAAGTGTAGGCCAATAGAAACCAAATTGGAGAACTTTTGCTGCTGTTCTTGTTGGGCCCAAGTGACCTCCATATGGTGATGAATGACAATGCTCCAAAATTGCTTGCATTTCATTTTCCAGGATACATCTTCGAATCACTTGATCGGGGCCTCTCTTGAGAGTAAAGGCTTATCCCAGAGATAACTTTTTGCATCAAATAGAAACTTTTTATTTTAGGATGGATTTAAATCTGGAGGAATTAAACCTGTGGCTAAATACACATCAGCAAACCATGGAAGCTTTTCACTGACTTTGAATAACTGCTCATTCGTGAAAGTCTCTTGGATAGGTATTGGTGGCTTTGATTCCTCAAGCTCTAATCGAGATAAATGGTCAGCAACTGCATTTTCTGTCCCCTTTTTGTCTTTGATCTCCACATCAAACTCTTGCAAAAGCAACACCTATTGAATGAGTCGTGGCTTGGCATCTTTCTTTGCAAACAAATATCAGATTGCTGCATGATCTGTGAAAACTACAACCTTGGACCCAATAACATATGATCGAAACTTGTCCAAAGCAAACACAACTGCTAAAATTTCCTTTTCTATAGTAGTGTAATTTTGCTAGGCATCATCCAAAGTCCAGCTAGAGTAGTAGATAACCCTGAACACTTTCTCTCGCCTTTGGCCTAAAGCTACTCCCACTGCGAAGTCACTCGCATCACACATGATTTCAAACAGTTGTTGCCAATCAGGTGTGATCATCACAAGAGTTGTAATCAACTTTTTCTTGATTAATTCAAAGGCTTTCAAGCATTTCTCATTGAATTCAAATTTCACATCCTTTTCTAAGAGATTGCAAAGGGGTTTAGTGATCTTGGAGATGTCTTTGATGAATCTCTGGTAAAACCCCGCATGTCTAAGGAAACTATAGATACCCTTTACATTTGTCGGTGGAGGAAGCTTTTCAATATTTGCTGTTTTGGCTCGGTCCACTTCAATGCCCTGGGGAGATACTTTGTGACCCAACATAATTCTTTCCCTCACCATAAAATGACATTTCTCCCAATTGAGCACCAAGTTGGTATCCTGACATCTTTTCAACATTAGAGACAGATTATGTAAGCACTTATCAAATGAATCACCAAATACAGAAAAATCATCCATAAAGACTTCCATGAAATTCTCAATCATATAAGAAAAGATAGCCCTCATGTAGCACTGAAATGGAGCAGGAGCATTGCAAAGACCAAAAGGCATACGCCTAAATGCAAATGTGCCAAAAGGATATGTGAATGTGGTTTTCTCTTGATCTTCAGGTGCTATGGCTATTTGGTTATATTTCGAGTACCCATCTGAAAAATAGTAAAATGCATGTCCAGCAAGTCTGTCTAACATCTGGTCTATAAATGGCAAAAGAAAATGGTCCTTCCTAGTGGCTTTGTTCAACTTTCTATAATCCATACAAACCCTTCATCCAGTGATTGTCCTAGTGGAAATAGTCTCATTGTTATCATCTTTAACTACAGTAAACCCACCTCTTTTAGGAACAACCTGAGTAGGACTAACCCATGAACTATAGGAAATTGGGTAAATGATTCCAGCCTTAAGCCACTTTTGAATTTCATTCCTAACCACTTCCTTCATTGCTGGGTTCAATCTTCTTTAGGGTTCAATTCTAGGGGTGAATGACTCCTCCATAAGAATTTTATGCATTACAGCAGAAGGACTAATTCCCTTAATGTCTGAAATTGACCAACCCAATGCATTTTTTAACTCCCTAAGCAATTTTTCTTCTTCTAAAGGAGTCAATGAAGATGAAATAGTGACAGGAAAAGTTTGATTAGCACCCAAGAATGCATATTTCAAATCTTTAAGAAAGGGTTTCAAATCAATCGATGGGTGCACATCTTTCATATCACCGACAACATCAGCATTAGTCACAAAAAACAAAGGCTAGGTTTGATTAAAAATTTTCAAGCATTCAAAAGAATCCAATACCATCATAAAACAAATATCCTCATCATCCATAACATCTTTTCTAAACATACCTTCCAAACATGTCAATAATGGATCTTTAGATATAAGGGAAGGAAAAGATGTTACCACATAAGAAGATATGACATCCACTCAGTTGCAAGTCCGTGTATCACTTGGATGTTTGAGCGATCTGTATATGTTGAACCTCATCTTCTCTCCATTTACATGCAAGGTTAGTTCCCCTTGTTGTACATCAATCACTGCACCTCCGGTAGCCAAGAATGGTTGCCCAAGTATGATCAGGATCTCCTTGTCTTCTTCGATGTCAAGCACCACAAAATCTACAGGGAGAATAAATTTGTCAACACAAATAAGAACATCTTCCATAATACCTCTAGGATAAGTGAGAGAAAGATTGGCTAATTGGAGGCAAATTGTCGATGGCTTGACTTCTCCTAATCCCAGCTTTGGAAGATAGAAAGAGGCATGAGATTTATGCTTGCCTCTAACTCGCAAAGCACTTTACCAAAATATGTGTTGCCGATCTCACAAGGAATTGTGAAGCTTCCCGGATCTTTCAATTTTTATGGTAACTTTCTTTGCAAGACTGCACTACACTCCTCAGTCATCGATACCGTCTCATAGTCTCCAAATCTCCTCTTTTTGGTAACAATGTCCTTGATGAATTTTGCATAATTCGGTACTTGCTCAATAGCTTCAATCAAAGGAATGTTGATCTCAAGTTTCTTAAAGACTTTAAGGAATTTTGCGAATTGATCATTGATTTTCTTCTGTTGAAATCTTTGAGGATATGGCAGCTTGGGGATGATTTTTGTTTGTAGTCCCCTTCTAGTTTCTTCTCCTAATCAACTTCCTTCTTAACTTGTGTATGTGCACTTGCTTCTTCACAAATATTCTTTCCTTTGTTATCCTAGTATTGAGTAGAGGTCTGTTCTTTAGGTTTCACCTCTTCCAATTCTTTTCCACTTTGAAAAGTGATGGCCTTGCACTGCTCTCTCAGGTTAGTTTCAGTATTACTTGGGAATGTCCTCTGAGTCAAATTCCCCATAACATTTGCAAGTTGTCCCATTTGAACTTCGAAACCCTTCACTGAAGTCCCAACACTAGTTACTTGCATCTTTAGCTCATCCATCTCCTTCTTATTCTTGTGGAAAAGGTTCCTTGTCTCGGTTACAAAAGTGCCAATTATTTCTTCCAAGGAGGGTCTCCGTTCCGTTGGTGGTGATCCATATCCAGGTGGGTGAGGCTTGTTCCTTTGAATACTATAGTTATATTGCTCCTTAGAGTTGTAGCCTTAACCATATTGATTTCCCATTAGTTGTGACTTAAATCCCAAGTTCCTTTGGTTAACAAACTGGACTTGTTCCACCCCCTCATCATTTGTGTAGAATGATTGACTAGTAGCTGCCACCTGCTCATTCTGTCTTTCCTTTAATATGAACTTTGAAAATTGATTGGATAGGGCTGCCAATTGAGCACATAACTGAGTTACTTGGTCCACTTCTAAAATTCCTCTCTTTCCATTAGTTCTCTAGGAGGGCCACTGGTAACTGTTTGAAGCCATATCTTCGAGCAATGCACATGCTTCTTGGGATGTTTTTCTCATCAGAGTTCCACCTGCTGATGCATTTACAATGGTTCGAGTCAGGCCATTCAGCCTATTGTAGAACATTCCACTTGTACCCACTCTTGATATCCGTGATGTGGACACTTTCTTAAAAGGTCTTTGTACCTTTCCCAAGCTTCATGCAATAGTTCCCAGTTATGCTATCTAAACGTACTGATTTCAGATCTTAACTTCGTAGCTTTACCAGGTGGGAAAATTTTAATCAAGAATTGTTGTGCCACCTCCTGCCAAGTTCGCATTCTATCAGCAGAAATTGAATGAAGCCAATTCTTTGCCTTGTCTCGAAGAGAAAACGAGAACAAAGTGTTGGCCCTGGGTCCTCATACGGATTTTATGGTGATTACGTGTCACCATTTGACATTTATTATACATACATATATATATATATATGGAAACATGTTAATGAAATAAAATAAATTATAGCATTTAAATCAATTAAAGACTAGGCAAGGAAAATTTGTGGTGAGATCGTAGAACAAATATAGACATAAAATTAAATTGTTCAAAAATAATTCATTTCATAAAAATAATTAATACACAATTTATTAAAGAATAACGATTTAAAAGAAATAGATAATAATGATTTTAAATAAAGAAAATTCATAGGAAAGGTAAAAATATTACCCCACAATTTATAAAAAAATTTCCATACCCAAAAATGAACAAAAAGTACTTAATTTGGGTGTAAGAGGAATGAATAGAAATTTGAGTTTTGAAAAAGAAATTCTTAATTCAGAACAGCAAAAGTCGTAGGTGTTGGTATAACAAAGCAAGTCGCAATTGTACGGTAGTACAATCGTGACTTTGAACAAAATTTTGCATGTCACGATCGTTCTACGTAACGATCGCGACATTGGACAAGATTTTAGCCCGTCGCGATCGCGAAGAGGCGGAACTTCCGGGCGGATCGCGATGGCGATGGCGATTTTTAGGCCCGTGTCGCGATCGCGCCTTGGTCGCGATATCGATTGATGCGCCTCGTCGCGATCGCGAATTGCTGGATAAATCGCACAGTCGCGATCGTACCACCTCACTATCGCGACTTTTCCCCAATCAAACATCCTTACTTCTAATCAACATATCTTTCAATATAGAAATCCAAAAATTACAAACTATATGTCGTTGGAAAGATTAGAACAAGAAATACAACTTTTATGAAGACAATTTTACCTAATTCGACCTGTATTGATACAGTTTAATCATTGAAGCAAGGCTACCATTTCAGCCAAATTCATGCTTCAATTTATACAAAAAATGCACCCAAACACAGCTACCTTATAAGAGTCATAACTTCTGCATATGAAATCCAAAAATTTCAATATTTATAGCGATAGAAAGATAACATAATAATCTACAACTTTCATGTCGACAACTAAGCCTAATTCTGCCTAGATCGGTGCAGTTTATCTATTAAAGTTTCAGTTCACATCTTTACCAAAATTTCTGTTTTCACTCATCTATTCACAAACAATTTTCATACCAAACTCAAAGGACCCAAACCAACATAAATTTCCTTACCTACCAAACTCCCTTGCTACACAATTTACCACAATCAAACCATCATAACATCTCCCAACATTCAACACACAATCAATCTCATAGAATAAAAATTCTGCATACATATATGATTATCAATTCACA
>JAOQMS010000003.1:30129005-30147342 GCA_027563885.1 Erythroxylum longipes | reverse complement strand
ATTAAGCTTTTACCCTTCAGTTCAGTGTTTAGAATTGTATCAGAATGTGTTGGAGCAAAATATAAAGCTCCTCAGTTTTTCATTTACGGATGTATGAAAAAACCAAGGAAACTTCAATACAAAGCTTCAGTTAAGTTCCATCTTTCATTTTACATATGTTATGCTTTACTTTTGATTTTCAGTAGCAAAATTTCCAGAAGTTGAGCAATAGTAGTACAAAGCTGAGAAGAAGTAGTAGATGGATTTCTGTCCTTCTTGAAAAAAACCTGATGCTAGTTTAGAATTAGAATGAGAGTGAAAACCACAAAAATTCAAGTTACATCCTTTCCTCCCAAATACACCACATCTTTAGCCTAACATTCATATTGTGAGAAACCTCTGTTACAATTTTGGAGATACATTTAGTATACATATTGAAGTACAGAAGTTGCAAATCCTGCGTGAACAGTACTGGTGATATTCAACGAAAGTCTTCAACTAGGTCCTGTGCTTGACAGGTTCTGCAGTGAAGGTGTTATCTTCAGTTCTAGAAGGAACATCTTCAAGAGTAACTACCTCATCAAGTGCTTGCTCCTCTACAGTCGTGACACGTAATTCTTTCTTGCATGAAGACTTGGATGAGGAGGTTTGTATGCAGTTACCTCCAGGTTTTACTGAGTGTACCCTCCTCTAGCAAGGTATGTCGCCTACGCGTCTCTGTATATGTTGCATCAGGCTCCTCGTAATTGGTTTTCTAAACTTACTGGTGCGTTGAAAAAGTTTGGATTTATTCAGTCGTATGCGGACTACTCTCTATTCTCCTATACAAAAGATGGGATTTCTTTACATGTCCTTGTTTATGTTGATTTACTCATTGCGGGCAATAACCATGATGCAGTTGCAAACTATACGCTTTATTTGCATAAATGTTTTCATATGAAGGACCTGGGTGTATTGAAATACTTTCTGGGCATTGAAGTGGCTAGGAATCCAGAAGGTATGTTTATTTTTCAACGTAAATATGCACTTGACATTTTATCTGAGACTGGTCTTTTTAGTTCGAAACCTGCTCCTTTTCTGACCATAAGCTTGCCTTAGCCACTAGCAAGAATTTCGACGAGCCTGAAAAATATCGTCGATTAGTTGGAAGATTGATTTACTTGACCATTACGTGCCTAGAGCTATGTTATTCAGTCCATATCTTGGCATAATTTTTGCACCAAAAGAGGAACACTGAGAGGCAGCTTTAGATGTGTTACGTTACTTGAGAGGTAATCATGAACAAGGGATTTTGCTATTTTCTAATTGTAATTTGCAGTTGTATGCGTTTTGCAATTCAGGTTGTGAGAGTTGTCTAATGACACGACGATCTCTGACTGGTTATTTTGATCTCTTGGGCAAATTTCCTATTTCTTAGAAAACCAAAAAACAACACACTATCTCTCGTTACTCCGCTGAAGCAGAATACAGATCTATGGCTACAACAACTTGTGAATTGAAATGACTCAAGTCCTTATCGAGATCTCTGGGTGTGATTCATGATCGTCCCATGTGGTTGTTTTATGATAGTCAGACTGCTCTACATATTGTAGCCAAGCCTGTATTCCATAAACGTATGAAGCATACAAAAGTGGATTGTCACTTTGTATTTGATGAGATTACTGCTAGCAACATTGTCACATCACATGTGAGTACTTCTTAGCAATGGACGAATATCTTCACTAAAGCATTTGGGAAACAACAATTTATTTACATTTTTCGTAAGTTAGGCATTCATGATCTTCATGCTTCAACTTGAGGGGGAGTATTGTTAGATATTAGGAGAATATTAGCTGTAAATATTGTAATATTAGGAGTGTATTGCCTTTTAGGAAGTTGATTGTTTTAGGAAGTTTAGGTTTGTAATTGTATATATACATCTTTTTGCATAATGAAAGGTAGAACATTATTATCTCCCACACAAGACTTATACACAGGGAAGGAAAACAGGAATATAACATGGGACTATACGTAGCTCCAACTCAATAAGCCTAGCAATGTGTATAAGTGCGAATCCAATTGTGAAGTCACATTCGTCAGCAAATATATAAGAGTGCTCTTCGAGTCCCTCATCTGCAGATAGAGAAACAGCATAACTAAAAAGAAAAGAGAAAGGAGAGTATGGGAGGGCTCCATGTACGTCATATATCCACTTTAAGTCGGAGAACCAAGTGCTTCTTCTAGTTCCTAACCCCACCATGCACCTTTCTTTTTTCTCTCCACAGATTTCATGTGTTGTGACAACAGATTCCAACATGCACCATGTTTTCAATGATGGAACATATCCTTTTCTTTGTCCTAATCAATTACCATTATTATTAGTTTAAACATCAAATCTTATCGATTAAAGTTTGTAAGTGGATTTGCCCCATACCAAGTGCCTCATCCACTTATTATAGTTTTCGTATAAACACATAATTTATCTTGATAACGACGATTAGAAACAATACTATTCTCTTCTTTTTGGTCTGATGAGTTAATTATTCATAATCTGTCACCGTCAAGAAGCAACATACATGTATCTTGTAGGCGCATACAAACTCAAGCCATTTAATGAATGGTGATTAAGATAATAAGTATTCTAATAATTAACCAATTAAACATGGACAAGTTACAAAACCCTCAAGAAGTTCCTTTACCTTTGACATTAAACATCTATAAAATGTGCATTTATCCCTTTGGCAACTAAGTAGAATTGGGAGTTCTCCACATGGGATATCACAAACTTCGACGAAAACTAATGATTGGGAATCCTTATCATGATTTAAGTACAAAAATGGGAATAATCTGTTTATCTGTTAAAGAATATATGAGGGAAAGACACGTTGAACTGTTCATCAGTTGAAGAATAAAAGCTTGGCGTGGCACTCCAATATTCAACACCAAATGGCTTTGTAAGTGGAAAATAAAGAATAATATCTATGCACACTAAAAAGTAAAGAATCAATATGTATAGGCAGCACACCTAAGACGGGCACAAGCTTAACCAAGTGAGTTTTATGTCTCTCCAAGCAAGCAAGTGGAACGTCATGAACCGTTGAAGCTTCTACTAAATAAAGAGTTCCTAGAAAGAATGCATATTCGGAGTATAAAGTAATATTAAGAATGAAGAATAAGATTACTCAGTTCTAAGCTAATGTGAAAGATCGTTGTTGGCCTCTGTGTTCGTGAATAGGTTAAAGTGGGGAGTGAATTTATTCACCCTAAAACAAAAAATGGCCAAAAGTCAATTATAGAACGGTAAGTACCCCAAAGACGCGATGCTCATCTGGTGACTAATTGAAGTCAAAATCGAATGGAGAAATAACTAGCAATGCTTGTAGAAGATATTTAATATAATTTAGTTTGGACACCATATTTAAAAATTACAAATATTAATTAAATAATTAATTTTCATTGAATTGAATTGGGACATATCCATACGAATAAGAAGCAAAAAAAAAGAGTAAAAAACAGTAAGAAAAATTAGAAAAGAACTGGAAAAAAAATTTTGGTTCGTTCAATCAATAAAATTAATATCAATTCCTTTTTTCTTATTAAAAATAATTCATTGAAATTGAGGGAAATATCTTGTTTTGAGACTGTCTTCTAGTATTTATTCACTAGATTTTCGTATTATTTTTTGTTAATAGAGGATACTTAAAAAATTGACCTCCACCAAAAAATCATTTTAAGAGAAGCTCTGGATAACGTTTTAAGAAAACACTATATTACGTGGGTTTATTTACAGAGTACGTACGGTGGCATCTTCCACCTGAACTATCTGCAATCTATTCGGTTAGTTGTATCTATTAACTAATATTCATGTGTGGAACATAGTTTTCCAAAAAGAGCTTAAAAGAGAGTCCAAGAGACTTTAAAATGTTTCAAGTAAATAAATTTGTCAATACAGTTTTATTCTTAAACTTAGGGATAAAATTAAATTTACTTTGCTTCAATGCAAAAAATGTCGCCAAATGGATTTTTGTTTAGAGCAATATCATCCATTTTCTCATTTTGAACATTGGGTTCAAAAGTTTTTAACTAGAAAATTAGAAGTTTTGCAATTCAACTTGTTAATTGACTTTGAATGTTTATGGAGGAATGAGAGTGTTTTTTATAACTTTAAGGTGAACACGATTGAAGTGTTTAGGACGCACTCTTTTTTTGAAATTAAAGGTGAAAGACGGGATAAAGACATAGATGTGACGGAGGTGTTTCCAAGCAAAATACAATTTGGAACAAAGTCATGTCCAATGTTTAGAGAAGCAAAAGGATCCATATGGATTTGTTAGAGCAGTAAGACTTGTTAAAGGGGATGCAGAAGAGTAAGCCAAAAGGAAGGAATGAGCTCAATTAGGAGGATTTGCAAGTGCAAGCAACTAAAACCATTTGGTTGTCTGGCAAACAAGATCATGTACTATGTGAAGAAGATTGCATATCTTGTGGAGATGTGGAAGAAATAGAAGTATCAATACATGTCAAAGTCTCTTATAAATAAATTATATCTAAAGTAAAAATTATACGAACTAAAGATATAGGAGGGAGTAGATATAGAACATTATATATATGAATATAATCAACTAAATATTTAGTGGTCTGTTAAGAGGTTGAAGTGACAATTACGGACGTGGATAAAGTAATGATTCTACTTAGTTTTTTACCTCTCAGTAATGAACATATTATGGCCAAACTCTTATTAGGCAAGGAGACACTTAGTATGGAAGACATCATTGCTATGTTATTGGATCAAACTAATGGAGACTCAATACTAGTGAAAGCTCTCTTGTTAAAGGGTGTTTGTGAGGGAAAATCAAATCATAGAAGAAAGTAGGTTAAAGATTGCTCGTCTAAATGGAGTTCTAGGTTGAAATCCTAAGGTGAAAAGACAATATGGTGCTACAAGTACGAGCAAACTAGAGATATCAAGAGGGACTATCCAAATAAGGAGTAGAGGGATGAAAAGGAAATTGATAATTAACCAAAGTCTGCTAATGTAATGTAAAATGAGGATTCAAATTACAATGATGAAAACAAGCTTTACGTTTCAAACCAGTCAACTTCTAGATTCTAGATATAAAATATTCACATTCATATGATACTAAAAGGATTGGTTTGTGTCATACACACTAAAAAACTTTAGCACTGTTCAGTTAGGGATGATAAAGCTAGCAAAATCATCAAAATATGGTATGTTATAGTCAAGATGTTTAGTAATATTGTTAAGATGTTGAGCAATGTCTGACACATACTAGAGGAAGAAAATTTTATTTATACACCTTACTTGTTCAATTTTGGTTATGAAATTGATAGAGATGATATTAAGGTAGTAAAGGTGAAATGACTATAATGAGAGGGATAAAATTGGCAAAAGAAATTTACAGTCTGATATGAAACACAATTATAGGTGAAGAAATTTTAAAAGTATAGTCAAATTGAAAATAGCATTGTATTATAGCATGTGCAGCTGAATCATCTCGCTAAGTAAGAGATGAAAGAACTTTATAAAGAGTGCTTATCGAAGGATGTAAGATAATAAAAAGTAGCCTTCATCAAGTTTCATACATATGGTACAAATTTTAAGGTAACATTTAAGGATGTAGTATTTGCGGAACAACACATGTTGAGATGAACATATAGAAAACACATGTTAGGATCAACACAGAGCAATGTTGGTCCAATGATGGTATAAATGAAACTATAATAGCTTAGAACAAATGCTAAAGGGGTTAAAATTCTAAGAAATAGAACAATGCAAGAAAGAGGGCGTCAGTATGGCGACAGATAGAGTGAGATGGACCATCAAACTATCAAATAGATATGGATGGGAAGACTTGATTGCATCTGCTTTTACCATTAGTAACGAGGATCCAACTAATTTTTAAGGGACTATGGTTAGTCATGAGAAAGATAGATGGATTGTTGCTTTGGTTGCTTTATAGTAAAAAAATGTGAGATTTCACAAGGTCAAAGGATTTGAGAGCATCTAGACAGATCTTGTTAGAAAAGGTTTATACATTAAAGAATAATACAATTGAAATGTTGACAAGGTCAATTACCAAAGAGAAATTCAAGCATCGTTTGGATTATTGATGTCTCAGAGTGTTAAACATGGTTACAACTTAACTTATGTAAAGTATATTGACCGAGGTAGGAATTATTATCTGTAACTTATATATATGAATGTGCAGTCTTGGAGGTGTTTCTTCGATTATGTTAGTCGAACATGATATATTTACCAAGATGGAAATTGTTGCATATAGCTCATATGAATAGGTGCACTCTTAGAGTGTTTTTTGTTCTTTTTTTTAGTAAAAATAGCTTAGGACATGGGCATGGCCTAAGGTGTATTCCTTCATATATGAAGGCACAAGCATGTTGGTATGATGGAGGTAATTCCAAAGAAGTGTCCCTAGCCTTGTCTAAAATCTGAAACACGGGCATACAAGAGTTCGTGTCATGTTTTGGGAAGAAACAATCGGACTCACAATCTGAGACATGATTTGGAACACGATTATGTTCTAAATTGTGTCTATGATAAGACAATCTTATTTGAAAATGAATTTTTGATGGATTACGAACTCTAAGAAAATTCTAAGACTTAATAGAATCATGGTTAAGTTAGATTGAAGTTAACAAAGGTACAAGTAATATTGGATTGTATCCATTAGAGTTTACAATTAATTATACCTATGTAACTCTAACTTCTATATAGGAAATATGTATTCCTTATAAGTGAAATATTAATCAATATATTGAAATCAGCCGCTTTTGACTGTCGAAGATTTAAGTACATCTATTTAACTGAAACTTTTTAAAAATTTTCTTCTCTATTTTTTCTTTCAAACAAATATATGCTTAATACACTTTAACTTTTAAGATATTTAAATATTTAAATCTACCTAAAGGAACATTCCTGATTGATCAGATGAAAAAAATGAATTCGTGTCATGATCAAGTTCATTTACCTAGAAATTAAACATTAACACATTAACACCGACATTAATCATACCGTAACTGATATGAAGAAGATGTGAAGAAGAGAAACAATAATGAAACAAAGGCAATACAGCGAAAGCTGCTTCGCAAAATTCCCATTTCGCATGACTGAATACGTTCTCAACTAAAGAACACAAAGGCACTTTCATTTACAAAGCGGAAGGGTTTACGCAGCTTTTTTAAGAAGCTGCTTTTACAGCTGCAGCTAGCTTTGTGATCGATTGTCCATTTATATGTAAACACCGACCCCCTTGAGTTGTGGAGCAAATGCAGAGGAAGTTAAAACTGACCCTGTGATTTCATTGACATGCAACGTCTTCGTCAGCATGTCCAGGCATTACGTGCTTCAATTATTTGAAATAGAGACGTGGATTGAACAATCATATAGAGAAAGTGTCAAGCAAATGAAGAGAAAACCCACCAAGAGTTGTTGCCACTTTACCCTGAATTCATACTCCATCTCCTCTCTCATTGTATGAGCACTCACATCTGCATCACCACCAGCCTAAAAACCCATTGCGCTTGAACTGTGTCCATAGACCTATGGACCCCAGCCACCATTTCTGGTCCTACATATGTCTCTTCTTTTGTAACTTTGGTTTAGTTGTTTCATATATAATGTGGGCTGTTATTACATTGCTTACGTAACATTCCCTTCTAGAGCTAGTAGACAGTGGGGGATGATAAGTGCGTATGTCTTTATCTGAAGTTTTTATTTAAATCTTATGTTTTTAGGCATGATTGAAGATTATCTAATACTGTTACATGATAATGATCTCTTCCCTGTTTTAGTAAGACGGTAAACTCGATTGATGGAGAAAACCAAAAGCTGTATACAACTATATCTTGACCTGATATCTTAGTGCTATAAAGTAGAAGCTATAGATTAGCTAATAGAATTCAGAAGAAAAACTCCTTATTACGTCAGTTAAGGCATCAAATAGGTAGAACTTGTTGAATTTATGAGAATTGTAACTAAAACCGGTAGAAGAAATATTCCTCCAGAAGCATATTATTCTATGACATAAGCAAAGGGACATTATATCACAATCATGGTCCGAATACAGAACAATTCTAGTTTAATTTGCATGTGTGGGTTGAAACTGAAATGGATGAGGTACATTTTGGTATAATATCACAGTTGATTTCCGTTTGATATTGAACCTAATTTGGTTTGAGGTTAATGTCTAATCTTTATTATATAAACAATCCCTATTTTCATGTCAATGCAAGTGGAGTTTGCTTTGCATTTGGAATTAAATCCAATGTTTTAAAAGTTAAACCAAATATTAAATCGGTAAGAGAAAAAATTTAAAAGGTTAAATCAATATTAAAATATTATAAGATAGAATAAGACTACATGAAATTAAAGATTTTGAAATATAATTGAAAAAATTTGTCTTTATTTTTTGAAGAATTTAAAGTTTAATTAAAAAATTATTGTTAAATGAAAATTAATTGTTTTATTTTAGCTTATAAGAATTTATTAATTTACAAAAATTAACTAATTAATTAATAAATTGACCTATCTTTAATAACAAAAGATATTAAAAATAAATCAAACCGAAAATTGGCCGATTCAGGTTTTTATGGTTGAACCAATCGAATCGGTTAAATTGTTTAACCTTTGATTAAACCATGATTTAAGTCTAGTTAACACATGATTTTAAAAAAGAGAAAACCTAAAAAGGGCCTAAGCACACCAAGGCCAGTCTCTCTTTTCCTTATAAATACCGCTTCCGCACTTCTCTTCTCCTCAGGTTCTCCACTCTCGACTCTACTCTCATTGGCTTCTACTTTCTCATCACCCTCTCCGCTCACTCCCAAAGATATCAATCTCTTTGTTTTGCTTGGATTAAGAAGATGAGAATCGTTAACGCCTTTGGCACAACCACCAACACAGCCACAGCAACCGTTGAAGCTTCACAGCCACCGTCAACCATGGCCCAACCTCGCTCTCCATGGCACTCTCCTCTGCCCTACCTCTTCGGAGGCCTAGCTGCGATGTTGGGTTTGATCGCGTTTGCTTTATTGATCTTGGCTTGTTCTTATTGGAGACTCTCGGGTCGTTTGGACAGCAGCCAAGGTGGTGGTCAAAGAGACCTCGAAAGCGGTGATCAGAATGAGGAAGGTAACTCGGAGAAGGTTTACGAGGAGAAGATTTTGGTGATAATGGCCGGAAACCATAAGCCTACGTTCTTGGCCACTCCTCTGTCGAGTATGACAAAAGTTGTTAAGATTGAGGACCAACAGAGGGACAAGTCCGAGAGTAGTGACAAAGTCAAAGAACACACGGCTAACCAGGATCTGACAGTGACTATACCAACAAGAACAACAGCAACAACTGACTACAATGAACAAGGAGGGGAGACACACGAGACACATCAAACCCAGTAACGAAACCACTGAACTTTTGCTACTTTTACCTTTGCCAGTTCACCACTCTACGGTACAGAGAGTTTCTTCTCTGTTTTTCCATTTTTGTCGTCTTCATTCTACGGGATATGTAAATTTGTGGTGAGAGTGTGAAACAGGAATGAGATTGGGAGATAGAGAGAGACTTCCCTTTCCATTCATGTAATTACAAAATTTTGCAGAATAAATGCGTAATTCATGTTTCTTCTTGTATCGGTGCTAATTCATGAAGTTAAAGCTAACTAATCAGGTTTATTATGGAGGTGATATTTGAACTGAAAAAGAAGCATTTGTTGCTTGATGTGTCTGGTTCAATTCCATGGCAATCAAATTGGTATGGCTTCTCTAGGATTTTGATTGAAAGATTGGAATATAATTTTGTAGCATGTATGATATATATCAAGGAATAACCTTTTTGCAGATCGATTAGTTAATTCAGTTCTATGCTCTAATGGAGAATAAAGGTTGGAAGAAAATGATTTGAAAGAAGAGACGTATTCTTTCTAATTTCACTATTCCTTTAGATTTGTTCTACGTTGAAATTGCATCCACGTGGCAGCAAATGCATTTTCCTTTAACTCTGATTGATCTGAAAGCAAGCTTAACCGGTGATGTTGGTAGAAGCAATATCTAGTACATACCTGTATTGCTGTTTGTTTTTTTGGACATTAAAGAGATTGAATTAAACCCAAAAGGCCGTACAAGAGCTGGGGAGCTCATCGTGATCAGCTATTGCATTAACCAAAAGGACCAACAAGACCAGAGGGTTGCCAATGCAAGAAGTTGAAGCGAGCTAACTAGAAGCTACCCCTTTGCGTAAAGCGGCTAATGCATCCATCGAACACACAATGATTCAACATTTGTGAACAACTTTTAAATCTTTTTACTAAGACCATTATGTTTGTGGACTTGGTGGGAGATAAAACCATGATCCCTACACTCCTTTCGTTGGTAGATCACTGCCTATAACTTTAGTTGATTGTGAGATAAACCTTGATCATAAGGCTTAAGAATTTTATTTATTATATTGATCGGGTCTTGATATAAAGATAGGTGGGGGCTCCAAAAGACATGAAAGTTGTTGAGTATAAACTTTATCAGCTGTAGTCTCCCAGCAAAAGAGGCTAATTTATGAGTCCAGCTGTTGATTTTCTTTGAATTAGATCTATGAGTGGCAGGCAAACATTGTAGGATGGTCTATTGTTAGTTATTGAGACTCCAGGGGGGTATTGCACCTTAAACCCTATGACTTTTGAGCTTTTGTCCAAATTGATTGTAAGGCCAAATAAATCAAAGAAGAGATCTAATGATTGATTCAAGATAGAACAAGATTTGATGTCCGCATCACTCAAGAGAATCTGGTCATCCGCAAAAGAGAGATGGAACACTTTTTGTGATAAATTGAAGTTCCTTTATAGTTCAATTTTCTTCTTTATTAGCTTGGTTAAAGTTTTAATATAAATAGTAAGTAGATAAAGAGATAAAGAACTTCATTTTCATAGTCATCTTGCTCTATTGAAGGTGTGTGTTGGCTTTCTATTCAACAAGAAAAAAACACATATTTCTTATTGGAACAGTTCAAACTCCTCATATTCCATATCATTATTGATATTATAACTAAGAAGGATAATTAAGGGAATTAGTAGGAAAGGGTAGAAGTAGAGGTAGACGAAGGGGAGATCATGGAAACAAAGGTTCCAGCTGGAATTTTAAATGCAGCAACGACCAATCTCAAGGCAAAGGCAGAGGAAGAGACTTTGACAAATCCAAGGTAGAGTGTTGTAGATGTCATAAGTTTGGTTATTATACTTCTGAATATTATACCAAGTTGCCTAATGATAAAGAAAATGGCAAGAGTTCAAATTTTGTTAAGATAAGGGAAGTGGAGACTTTGTTGATGCCATCCAAGATGAGAAGATATCAAGATTAGATGTTTGGTATGTGGATACTAGTTGCTCAATCATATGATTGGATATAATTCCTCTTTTTCATACCTAATGAAAAATTTCACTCTGCTATCAGTTTTGGTGATTGCTCTTTTATGAATGTGATGGGAAAAGGCGATATTAAAATAAGAACCAAGAATAGTTTTGTGGAAACAATCTCTAATGTATTGTATGTTCCTGACCTAAAATTAACTTGTTACGTGCTAGTCAATTGCACAAAAAAGGGCTATATATCACTATCTAAAAGGGTACTCGTGAGATTTATGTTGTTCTTCAAATGAGTTCAAATAGATTGTTTCCATTAAAGATTGAAAGCATTCACTCCAGTTTGTTGGCTGAAAAAAATCCCTCATGGTTGTGGCATTTTTTCTATGACCATTTGAGTTTTGGCAGACTAAAGATGCTCCAGCAGAAGAATATGGTGGCAGGTCTTCCTCACATCATCGCACCTTCTCGTGTTAGCGAAGAGTGTGTTGTTAGCAAACAATCTCACTATGAATTTCCCAAAGGGAAGTCTTAGAGAGCAAAAGTCATGTTAAAGCTAGTCCATTCGGATATTTGTGGTCCAATAAAATTGATTTTTAATGGAAGTAAAAGATACTTTCTTATCTTCATTGATGATTTTTCCATAAAAACGTAGCTTTATTTTTTACAAGAAAAATCATAAGCTTTCTTTACATTCAAAAGCTTCAAGGCTCGAGTTGAAAATCAATTGGGAAGGATCATTAAAACTCTCCGAACAGATCGCGGTGGTGAATATTCCTCGAATGAGTTTGATGCTTTGTGTAATGAGCATGGAATTCGAAGAGAGCTCACTGCATCTTATACACCATAGCAAAATAAAGTATCCGAAAGGAAAAACAGACCATCCTTAACATCGTGAGAAGCTTATCGGCAAGAAAGAGCGTTTCGAAGACCTTTTGGCCAGAAGTTATAAATTGGAGTATTCATATTTTAAACAGAAGTCCAACTTTTTTTGTTCAAAATATGACACCACAAGAAGCCTATAGTGGAAGGAAGCTTGTTGTAGATCATTTTTGAGTTTTCAAGTGTATTGGCTATACTTATATGTCATATGTGAAAAGAAAGAAACTTAATGACAAGGCTGAGAGATGTGTCTCTTTTGGTGTAATTGAAGCATCCAAAGCATATAAATTGTTTAACCCTCTAACAAAGAAGATTGTAACTAGTAAGAATGTTGCTTTTTATGAAGAAAGTACTAGGGATTTGACCAAGCAGCAGCCTAGTCAAGTCTTTCTTGACCTTGAAACTGAAAGGGAGCAACTTTCCACATCCCCCGCAACTAAAAATTCATTAAATAGAATTTTAGTAACTTCTGAAGCTTCACCAATAGCTACTGTAGTTACAGAAGAAGAAGTTGAATCCTTTCGTCATGTCAAAAAAAGGCCTGCTTGGATAAAGGATTACGAGGTAGCTAGCCTACCTAATAATCAAGTCGCTCACTTCGCTTTGTTTTCAGATTGTGATCCTACAACTTTTGAGAGTGTCGTTAAAGAAGAAAAATGGATAAAAGTCATGGATGATGAAGATGCTATTGAAAGGAATGACACTTAGGGAGCTATGTGACCTTCCAGAAGGGCAGAAAAACATTGGTGTAAAGTGGGTCTTCAAAACAAAGTTGAATGAAAGTGGTGAAATAGACATATACAAAGCACATTTGGTGGCTAAGGGATACAAGCAAGAATATGGGGTCAATTACATAGAAGTGTTCTCTCCTGTTGTAAGGCATGATACAATTAGGTTGGTAGTGGCATTAGCAACACAAAATTCTTAGCATGTGTTCCAGCTAGATGTCAAATTGGCTTTCTTGCATGGATACTTAAAGGAACATATATATATTCAACAACCCCCTGACTATGTTAAAGTTAGAGAAGAATGTAAAATTTATAAGTTGAAAAGGCTCTTTATGGGTTAAAACAAGCTCCGAGGGCTTGGTATACTCGTATTGAAGCTTATTTTCTGAAAGTTGGCTTTAAGAAATGTCCTTATGAGTATACATTGTTTGTTAAGATTGGGGATAAAGGGAAAATGCTAATAGTTTGCTCTTATGTCAATGATCTTATTTTTACTAAAATTGTGCTGCCATGTTTGTTAGGTTTAAGAAGTCCACGATGGATGAGTTTGAAATGTTTGATTTAGGCATGATGCATTACTTTCTTAGTGTAGAAGTGGTGCAATATGATGATGGCATTTTTCTTACGCAAAAGAAATATAAGGAAAAGGTCTTAAACAAGTTTCAAATAAAGTATTGTAATCCTATAAATACTCCGGTTAAGTGTGGTTTGAAGCTACACAAAGATCAGGAAGGAAAGAAGGTGGATAGCACATTTTACAAGAAAATTGTGGGCAGTTTGATGTATCTAACTGCCATACGACCTGACATTATATATGTTGTGAGCTTGATCAGTAGGTACATGGAGAATCTGACATAAATGCATTTGCTAGCTGCCAAGATTATCCTCTGTTACTTGCAAGGAACCAGATATTTTGGGTTATTTTATAAGAAAGGTGACAAGCCCAATCTGGTGGGCTTTACTGAAAGTGATTATGCAGGAGATTGAGATGACCAAAAGAGTACCTCTGGTTTTGCTTTTATGCTTAGAACAGGTGTTATTTCGTAGATGTCAAAGAAGTAGTCTATTGTCACTTTGTCAAGTACAGAGCTGAGTTTGTTGCTGCAAGGGCTTGTGCTTGTCAAAACATTTGGATAAGGAGAGTTCTTGAAGAGGTATAGTTTAAACAATCCAGAGCTACATAAATTTATTGCTACAATAGTTCAGCAATTAAGCTCTCAAAGAACAGGTGCTACATGGAAGGCGCAAACACATTGATGTGAAGTATTATTCTTGAGAGACTTGAGCAATGATGAAGCAACTAATCTGGTTTACTGGAGGAGTGAAGATAAAGTGGCTAACATATTCACCAAAGCCCTCAAGAGGGAGTCTTTCATTAAGCTCAAAGAGTTACTAGGGTTTGCACTATCAAGGCTTTAAATTGAATGTTAGCAAACATCAGTCTAAGGGAGGGATTGTTGGAATAAATTTCATTTTATTTTATGCATGTTTTAGCAATTTTCTTATGTAAACTTGGTCATTTGGTTGTTGTTGGAGTCAAATATTGTCTTCTGATTTTTTAGGTGTTGTTATATGATTTGTAGAAGGAAATGGACTAGTACAGATCGGGGTTGCTTAGTTTCCTATTTTTCTGTCTTTTTTTTAATTGTATCTTTGCCTATAAAAGGCTGCTGAGTTCTAAATGAATAATGTTAGTAAAAATTTTCATATTCATATCACTTCTCTTCTTATTATATATTTTCTTAATGCTGAGTTTATATCATTTAAGTCCTCTAAAACTATGAAATTTAACAACACTTTAATTCTAATATAATTCTTGAAGTTTATGCAATTTAACTCAATTTTAATAAATTGAAATATGTAAACAGTTCAAATTCAAACAAATAAAAATTAAATCAATAAATATAAATCTTAGTTTGCGCATACTACTTATTACTCGTATAAAATGCACTTTATATTTCTTCTTTGGTACTGAAAATTATCTAAATGTTACTTGAACTTTTATTGTTATTATTAAACATATTATAATTGCATTTCTTCTTATGAATCTCATTTCTCACACTTACTTCGATGCTCTCTCTCATTTTTGGTTTTCTTTTGCATTAAAAACTACTCAACATTGACAAAATATCTTTTAATAACCACTTATTGAAGAATTCAATTAGTTGACCTTAATGTTTAAATAGAATATTTTATGTAGAAATTGTTAGAGAGATCTAGATATTGCAAACATAATATCTAGATATTATTCATAATTTTAAAAAAAATTAGATGTTATTCACAAAATGTCATAAAAGATAAATAATTTATGGTGCAAAAGTAAATATTAGAGTATATGATAATTATAACATTAAAATGTATGACTATAATTAGTTTGATTCACTTATAAGTACATATTCTCATTTCATGTATAAAAACAAATTCAAACATCCAAAAAAAGAGCTTGTAAGGATTCCAATCTTATAGTTTCTAAGTTACAAATATTAATTTGCAACTTATAGTTAGTGAATACTTGTATCGTAACTACTCCTTTTACTCGTAATAATATCATGTCATTCTTTCAATCTTAATTGAATTGTGATCTTGCTGCAATTATTTAATAATTTACTTACATATGTTATACAGTTGTCACAAGAAGTCAATCCTCCACATTAGACAATAAGTTATATATATTATTCACTCTTTGAAATTAATAAATACAATTTACGCATTCAATTATTATTTACGCAAAATATTGGGAACTATTTCTTTTAGTTTAAAGTATTCTAAAATATAAGCAATACTGATAATCAAATTTAAGATTGAGATGTTTAACGAGAATAATTTATCGTTGTAAAGTTGAAGATAAAAGTTATCCTCACAGAGGATAATTACCTTTTAATCATTATAAAAAGCCAGTGAACTTCACAAATGGCACCAAATGGAAAGAAATGGATGCAAATGATGACACAAATATTCTTCTAGTTTTAGGTGATATAATTTAATCAAGTGCAAGTAGAAAAATAACAAAAAATGGGATAATCCCACAAAGTTATACGAGGTCAAGTCACTTCACAATAAAATTTTTCTTAAGAAGAAAGTTTATACATTTTATGTGTCAAAATCTACTATAGTGATTGAGCACATTAATAATTTGACTACTTTATTCTCTTAGCTCACATCAATAGGGTATAGAATAAAAGCACATGAACAAGTTGAATTTTACTTCAAGATTTAGATGACTCATATAATCAATTTATAATTGAATTAATCAATAATCTTTTTATAGACTACCTTGTCTTTGATGATGTATCTATAGTCCGAAAGAAAAAAATTGACACAAAAATAAAGAAAGTAGACATTCTAATTTATAACAAGTCGAAGCCTTAACAGTGACAAGGGAGAGATTAGTATTGCTTGATATAAGTGAGAGACAAAATCATTTTAGATTAAAATCAAAATGTTGCAAAAATTTAAATGATATAATTGTGGCAAGAAAGGTCATTTTGAAAAATTATTATTGGAATTTAAATAAAAGCAATCAGTCCTCAAGTAAATTTTATAAGTACTTCAGACAATGACAATACTTTGTATTGTAAGTAGCAACTATAACTAAAAGCAAGAAGTCATTACTTGATGTATGACTTATCGAATTAGGAGTTATCTTTCACATGACCTATAAAAGATAATAATTTCATAATTACGAACCTATCTTAGTAGGATCTATTTATATTTGTAATGATTATTCACTAAAAGCTATTAGTATTAGAACTATCACGCTAAAAATGTACGATGATACAATTCATACTATTCAGGAAATATGACATATGAAGGGCTTGGAAAAAATTATTTCTCTAGGACAACCAGATGATCTTTGGTGTAAATTAGAAAATGTCAATAAGATTTTGAAGATAAATCGAGACATGTTTTCTCTTATGAAGGGAGAAAAGTAACATTGTGTAAAATTTAACACATTAAATTATAGAAGTAACATTTTCTGTACATTGGTTCACTTGATATATGATAAGCACCAATTTTATACCAAGGAGGAGCAAAGTATTTTGTCTCTTTTACTGGTAATTATCTTGGTAGCTACTGGGTGTACTCTATCGAGAGAAAAGCATATGTATTCTCAATCTTCAAAGTTCTTAGAGTGCACATTAAACTTAATTATAGTAAAAATGCCAAGTTTTTAAGGAGAGATAATAGTGAAAAATATATTAATGATGAACCAATGCATTATGTAAGTGAGAAGTTATATGCACTCAATAAAATGAATTGGTAAGGAGGATGAAAAGAACTCCAATAGAAAAAATAAGAGCAATATTAAAAGACGTGGGCCTAAGTAAGGCTTTTAGGGTAGAAACAATTAATATCACCTTTTATATGTTGAATCAGATTCCATCATCAACTATTGAGTTGAAGTTCTTTTTACTTCTTTTTAGTGAATGTTCTGTGCGTCAGGTTCAGATTGTTATGGACTGTCTGGAGCGTTTTTGCCAGGCCTCTGGCGAGAAGGTAAGTATTCCCAAAACCAAAATATTTTTTTCTAAAAATGTATTGGAGCAGGAAGCTGATGAGATCGCTTCTTGTTGCGGCTTTGAGAAGGTTGCTTCACTTGGTAAGTACCTTGGGGTTCCTATTCTACAAGGTAGAATCACTAAATCTACTTATGCATATATTGTTGACGACATCCGTAAGAGATTAGCTGGTTGGTCAGCTAAGAATTTAATCATGGCAGGCAGGTTAACTTTGATTCAATCTGTACTTGCATCAATTCCTATGTACGCAATGCAGTCTACTATCCTTCCTGCTACTTTGTGTGACGAAATTGATCAGATTACTCGTTCTTTTCTTTGGGGAGCAACTGGAAACAGTAGGAAAATTCACAATGTGGGTTGGAATATCGTTTCCAAACCCAAGCATGCTGGTGGTTTAGGCATTAAGCCTTCAAGATTAGTGAACCAAGCCTATATCCTCAAGCTTGGGTGGAGATTTCTCTCCAACCTTACTGATCTATGGTCCACCTTTTTGCGCTGTAAATACATACCTGGAGGCAGCCATGATTTGCGATTTTCTAAGCAGAGCCAACTCTCCCCACTTTGGGCTGCTATGATTAAGAACACGAATCTATATTCGAATTGTAAAATTGCTTTGGGGAATGGTCTTTCTACTAAATTTTGGACAGACCAATGGTTGGAAAGGGTGAACAACCTTGCTGCGTTGTCCTTTCAGCCACTTACCCCGGAGCAATTATCTGTATCTGTTGTCGACTTTGTATCTGCAGGTCTCTGGAACATGGAGTACTTGTCCGAATTTCTTCCAAGAAACATAGTGGAGATGATCCTTTCAACCAGGCAACCGCGAAGTGATGCAGAATCTGATAGGCTAGCGTGGACTCTTACT
>JAOQMS010000003.1:30094292-30108167 GCA_027563885.1 Erythroxylum longipes | reverse complement strand
GTGGGCACTGCATCACTCGGTGGCCTTGCACACCGCACGCCTGGCAGGAGCCAAGATACGGGCGTTGCGGGCGAGACCGTTGGGCACGCTGCTGCGGACGAGAAGCACCCTGGGATGCCGACTGTGGAGCAGGAAAACCCAGAGCAGGCGATGAATTCCGCCACTGGCAAGATCGACCTGGGGCAGAAGCGGCATTCGCCGTAATTAGGACAATAGCAGCAGGCAGCAAATTATTCTGCCGAAGTAGGCTTTCATGATTGAGGAGCTTTTCATGGAGCTCATCAAAGGAGGGGGTGGTGTCCCGTGCATTCATGGCATCAGCGATGTTTTTGTAAACATCATCTAACCCGTCCAGTACTCGTTCAATCAGATCCTCATTATCAAGAGGCTTGCCAAGGAGAGCGAGTTCATCAGCTTTCTGGCGAATAAAATTCATATAATCGGAGATAGATCGTCCACCTTGAACTGGACGCTTGATCTGGTCTCGGATTTGTTTGATGTGTCCGCGAGACGGTTTGGCGTAGATTGATGCAAGGATATCCCATACATCACGAGAAGTGGTGGCTCTGTTGACGTGAGGTGCAATTGTCGAAGACAGCGACCCAATTAGAGCTGCAAAAATTAGTTGATCCTGGCGAAACCAGGAGTCATACGCCGAATTTGGAATCTGTTCTCCTTCAACGAAAACTACTTCAGCCGGCTGCACAATGGTGCCATCAACATAACCGAGAAGCTTATATCCCCGGAGTGTGGCTTGAAGTTGAAGCTTCCAGGTTATGTAATTGGTGGGGGTAAGTTTTACTGCAGAGTTGTTGACAGTAAAGGCAACAAGAGGATGATCTGGGTCATCTGGGTTGTGGAGGGTTGACGTTGTTGTAGAGGACGCCATAAGCAGGTGAGATGAAGATGAAACAACCGGCGGCTAGTCGATGAAGATGACAAGAGACATAAAAAAAAAAAAAAGAAACGAGGGTTTTGATCATTGTAGCTCTGATACCATAAGACTTGTAATGGCTTGTAATAATACGTTATCATGCATTGCTCTCAACAGATACATATATACAAGATTTGTTCCTATAATGTAGGGATTCGACTAATCTAGAATTTACCAAAAATACAAACTTTCCAATTACTGTTTACTTCCTATATATATACACATATAGTTACTATAAAGTATACAAAGGAGGAGGGCAATGACGATAAACAATGTTTTGTTCGCTCGCCGAACGTATTGGCGATGCTTACCATTGCCTTGCCGACCATATAATCAGTTTTCCGAGTCCTCCATCTATTTCTTTGTCACAATGCAAGATCATACATACATACATATATAATCAGTTGTCGACGTATAGTTAAAAGCATGCAAATACTAGAAATCCAGTAAACTATTAAGACTCTTTACTTGCTTTACTTGGCTGCAGGAACCAATAAATGCAAGATTTGAGTTCATTGGGTGTGAAAAAGCCACAAGAAAGCTGTTAGAACCAGACAACCGGGAGAAATTTACTCTATAAAGGATTCCAAGCAAGGGGGTCAAGTATCAGACCGTTCACATTTCAGAATGCAAATAATGCATAAAACAGAAGCAAGTATAAACAACATTTACAACACACATGTAATATAGCCATAGTCTTCAGACTCTTTACATATAATCCACAGTTGCACATCTTCAAGAACCTGATATTGTTCTAGTCTACAGGCTGTCAACAATCCAACAGCCATTTCAGTTCATGCATCTTCGATGCCACCACAACCACTATGCTTCCTTTGACTAGCTATGTACTACTAAATTGAAGAACAATATGTCCTTTTTCTTTACCTTCAAGTAGAGAAACAGAACTCTAAATTTGAAATTTGCTCATGCAGAGCTACCACGGGATGTTCCACCTCCACCTTGATTCGCCAAGAAGCGGACAACAACACAGGTAATGTTATCAGCGCTGCCCCGCTGGTATGCTTCCTGTAATAATCTCTTGGCTGCCTGCTCTGGATCTTCGATTGGTTTGGTCATTTGAACAGCTTCCTGCCAAAAATATTACATAGATGTCAACCAACTTATTCCTTACTGAATGAGAAAAAACAGTGACGCATAGCCTGATGGTCCACTCAAAATCAGGGTGGGTATCTAAAAGCAAAACAAGATTTCAACTCGATAACACTGGGCTCAGGTCAATTCCATTTAGGTGATCTATGAAATGGAAGAGAATGACATAGATAAGAGGAATTTCAGTCAAACCTCATTTGTGACAACATCCCACAATCCATCGCTTGCCAGAATTAGAAACTCAAGTGAGCTGTCAATCTTTTCCTCCTGCAGTTTCCGTGGCAATTTCAGAGCTAAAGCATGTTCTAAACCAAAAAATGAGAAAAGAAAAGGAACCAAGGACCTAGCCATCTCTCAGATAGAGTTCACAATCATTTGAGGCACAATCCTTCAGTTTTAATTTATAGGAGCAATAATGTAACAGATGTCATAAATAAATCCTTCGTACTTAAAAATTGATGCATACTTGAACAATTTCAAATCATCAATTTGTATTTAGCATGCAATGACTTTAATATTTGCACATCCTTTCATACTTATCAATCACTAGATTGACAATTAGCATAAACAGAACTAGAGCTGAGTAAGAGAAACAGACCTGAATTTCTGGATCAGCAACAACGTACTGCTTCAAGAGCCTATCACCAAATGCACGAGATACAGCAAGAACGCCACCAACTCTCCAAGTGCCTGATATAGGGATTTTAGTCTTCTAGAAAAAAGAAATTTACCCCAAAAGTTCAAAATGATAGCAACAGAATGGTTGACTAATGGAAGTCCTCACCTGCCCACATCACAAATCCTCCTGCATCCTCAATCCTCTGCCGCTCATCAGTTTGGTCTGGTTTGTGATCTCGAGAAACAGCAATAGCTACAGAAAACGAAGAGAAAAGTTGCCATGAATCATATTATTACTGAACGTGTTCATTAGAATATCTTTCAGTTAAATCACTAAGTGCAATAACATATAATGCTTTAGATGCGCTTTTACAAATCACCATATACTAGCCAAATAAGCAACTCAACTAAGAGGTTATTTAAGGTAATGTATATTGTACTCTAGACTACTATCCCTTTCAGCACTATTTTATGTTCAAGGGACATACTAAATACCTTCATTAAAGTAAGAATGGCTCTCTAATGGTGATCTTGCTCGCAACAATACACTTGATTGCTCATATTATGGATAACAAGTTAATATTCTATTAAACAGACAAACATTTTAGGACAAAACAAGCATAATGCTAATAATTAAAAGAAACATGTGTTAAACAAGGAAGTGAAAATACTATGATTCCTTGTGTCTTCATCATGCCATTGGAAAAAAGAATAAGAAAAGAATGAAAAATCTCCTCCCGTAAAGTGGCATCAAGCTTCAACAAATGAAAACACAAACTTGCATTTCAATTCTCAAATGAGAGTTACCATTGCCACCACGACATATGACAGCTCTGGAATCTCCAACATTTGCAACAAGCAAACGATCACCAACAAGAATAGCTGTCGAAGCAGTTGATCCAGCATCTCTGTTCTGATTATTCTCTGACTTGAGTAATTCCGAGTCTGTGTGACTATACGCATCAGCTACAGAGGAGGAAGAAATTAAAGATAACATAAAGTAAGTTTTGTTTGTGAAGGGCCAAAGAAATTATTGGAACAAAAACTATTTAAGCAGTTACAAAGGAAGAACCTATAGCTGATTTGGTATCCGAAATAAACTTTGGATGGCTGATCAGATTACTGAAAAGGTTTTGCTTCACGTATTCAGCAGCTCGTGCTCCTCCATGGCCTGGAAAACATAGTTATATTCACATTTAAAGCAATTGTACTGAATTGATCTTATTTAGTATTGAATATATTGATAAGGCATGACTTTTAATTGCAAAAGACTAGATGCCAAAACAGGGCTTTGAATCACAGGTACATAAGCAATTAGTGACCCTATTAAGGAACGGGAACAGATTAATATGTCCCATCACAGCAAAAAATCCACAACCTCCCATCCTAAACTCATGATTCCAGTATTAGCACTTGAGAGAAGATTTCGAGACTTTAGTATGAATTACCTCAGCTACATGACAATATTTTTAAACAACAGGAGGCTAATGGGAGAAGAAGTGGCAATGCTATAATAGTCTGATGTCATCCAATAACTACGAAGGAATTTACAGTGTTAAGATTAAAGACTACTAGAACAAGATGCGCAAGTAGAAAAGAACCCAATAATTTGAAGGCTAAATTTGAATTTGATGCTAAAATCAGTAAAATATTGAAGCATATTGACACCATCCAACAGATAAATGCAAACAAGAGTAAGGCTATTTTAGAAGAGAGACAATATAATTAGAAATCATCCTAATACTAAAATCTAACTATCCAATGTAGTTTCCAAAAACTCAAAGGCACCTTCCACAAGAAAAGCGTGTGTTGTTGGAAAAGATGAAGTGCTACTGAAGAGAAAGAGAGATACCATCAAAAACACCAAACAGGCCAACTATTTCTCCATCAACACCATCAATTCTTGTTTCATAAAAATCTTCCATGGAAGATCTTTTCCCTGGGGAGCTTGCATATCCATAGCTGAACTTTCCATTCTGACTGATACAGAAAAACATTTTGGAAGTTTATATCAGATAAATCCTTCAAATCCTAGGGTAGTATAGGGCAGAAACTAGTTCATACAGTAAAAGAACCTAACTCCAATTAGGTATTTAAAGTTGTTCAATTACCCTAAAAAGCATATAATAGAGGACTTCAAAAAGTTACTACATGCAAGCATTTTCATCTGTTTATGCTAGTTGACAATATGACCAATATTGATATGGCAATTGGCAACACTAAATCCTCAGTCTACATAAGGCAATATATACCAAGTGACAAGAAAGGCTTGTTAGATTGGGTAACAAGTAGAGAACAAAAGAACAACGACGAGTCTCCACAAGCAACATTGGCTTGTATGCAATAAGACAAGTTTAATGAATCCAGATATGACAAAAGGAGGAGCAACGTCAATCGAGACAAATGTCTCTCAGGTTGAACCAAAGGTTTGTTCGATTCATAAAGTCAAGTCCCTGTGATTAGCAAGAGAAGTCATTCACATGCTCCACAACAAATTCAACAAAGTTGGATGTGAACAAAAGAGATCAACAATAGTCAATGAATTTCCTCGCAAGTCTAGGTTGCATAATCAACACGAAAAAAATACAATCTGGAGTAATTCCTTTCAATTTCATTTGAGAAACGTTGAGAAAACAGTACGCAAAGCATCTAGATGGTATATGAGCTAGAAAATTTGCATGGAGTACTGAATATCAAATCCCAGAATTGCTTTTACATCATAGTCTTCCAAAGGTAACCAGCGACCTATAAAATGCTCCAATGGTTTAATGTTTTTATCATCTCTGCAAATTAATTTATTGGTATTACATTCTGTTCAATAAAACATGACTTCTACCAATCTGACCCACTGAAGAAATGAAATTGAAGTTAATTCTTAACATGGAAGATAAGTGATGAGATTGTTGACTTCCTGATGAAGAACCTATATACAGAAGGTGATACGATAGACAAATGAACAAGAACTTTTAGAACCACATAAATGATTTACTTAATCTTCGACTAAGGCAATTAGATAACATCATTATATTTATGAAATCACAGATTCTGTCAAAGGATAAGCAAAGCTTACATAAGGACGTGATTCAGAAATGGTAAACACTCCAGACTTGCCAGGTATCAAACAGAAACACATTTAGAGGTTAAGCCACAGGTTACGTGATAAATTAATCGTTAATTGGCTATGTACCCAAAAAGAAATAATGGGTATAATAAGACTTTTATAGATCCAACCAAAGAGATCAATAAGGATCATTAAAGGATCAAAACCTGAGTCCTCCGCCGCTCACAGGACCGTCATCAGCATAAACCTGGCTTGAAGACGAGAGTACTGAATTAAGGTATCCCATATTCTCGCTTGAAACTCCAAGTTGCTCACCTCCTTGCTGAAAAAGAAAAAGGAGACTAGCAACAACAACAACCACCACCACAAGAAAAATCGACGGCGACAGTTTCAGAAATCTTGCCAAAGGGAATTGGCACCTACCCTCTAACCTATATTTTCGATGCTTGACATTCACAATACGCATATATGTAAAATCCCAATTCAGGAGTGATCATTCAAATACAATCATAACCTGCAAAATCCGAAAATAATGAAAAAGACGGGCAAAGTTTCAATCTTTAGTCGAAGCAGATGCACAGATCTTCCATTTTTCCACCATATGAGAAATAGAAAGTTTTAGGGGAAAAAAAAAAAGAAGAAGAAGAAGAGCACTATAAGCAATATTCAAAACAAATAACAATCTGCAAAGCTGTTTACTTTAACAGGAGAAAACGAAATCGAAGTTGAAATGGAAAAGACGTGATATACACCAAAAAAGAACATGACCTTTTTTTTAAATAGGGAGAGAAGATGAGGAAAGCGTACCTGAACAACGGAAGCGAAGTGAAATGCCACAACAGAGGGAGAGAGGGAGAGAGAGATAGAGACAAATAGAAAGAGCTTACGAGAGTTGCAATAGAAAAAAGGAAGGGGAAAAGTTAAGAGGCAAGACTGTTTGATGGGTGGGTTCGTTGAGACACCGATGCAAGTAAACAATGGAAATAACCATATCAAGCAATTAAATTTCACAATGGTTTCCTCAGTTTCCAAACTGGGAAGAAGTCAAAATTGCGAACTTGTGACTCAATTTACATGTTTGGTTTAGCAGAAAATAAGGAGGGTTTTGTTGGGTTGATGACAACAACAAAAAAAAAGGAACTGTGAGGTGGTAATGTCATGATGAGCATAGGCGTAGCTTAAGGTTGTCCTAAACTGAGCCAATGCCAAAATTAAATGCTTGTGTTGTTTCGTTGCGTAGCTTAAGGTTGTCCTAAACAGAGCCAACGCCAAAATTAAATGCTTGTGTTGTTTCGTTGTATGACTGGTGACAATGATTCATTGGCATTGGGGTTGAATTGGCACGTGCCTCAAGTGAGCAGCTTATTTATTTATTATCAGTCTAATTTAAGAGAGTAGTTGTGGCAATCACATTGGATGTTGACTTGTTCAACTTTGTGCCTGAAATTTCTACCTTAAGATCTTGTTTATGAATCTTTTCCTTTCTTGATGTGATTAGTACTTTTGTATAACCATGTCGCATTGATTAATTTAATCTAACAAAAAGTATTGAAAATGGTTAGTTGAGGAATAAGATTGAAGGGTTCAATCTTTGAATAAAGTTGTGTAAATATTGTAGAGCAGTTAACTATAATTCAGGCTTAGACATCCCATAGCGTTGGAGCCTAGCCTGAAAACCATCCTTAATCGGAGCGGATTCGAGAGAAAAATTGAAAGGTTTGAGTCCGACCCATCATCCTATCTATACCCGCAAGCAGATTCATGAAAAGTTGAACACAATTTTGAACTCGCCAAACATCAGAAACCCAACAAATCGTACCACGGAATACTGCCGAATGATCGGAACCGTTGGCGGACCGATAAATAAAATGCAGGGGAATAATATTTTATCTACTTGTTGCGTTGACATGCATCAATGCATTTGATAATGAAACTTTGACCTTTCAAGGGTTAAGATCATATCTCTTGTGCTTTCGACCTTTTAAGTAAAAATTGGATTCATCCCACTAAAAGCAGTACTCTATAGTTATGTTAACAATTTACCCAAATGATAATTTCATCTTCTAAACTTTGCTTATCTGTACCATAAATCATTGAGGATTCACAAATTCATACACATCAAACTTTTGTTGTGACCCACCAAAGCTGTTGATGAAAACGATACATCACTAGCGTGTCAGAACAAGCAACATAGATGAGGATCATAATACATGTTGCCATGTATGGCGTTGGGGTTGGGTTAAGCTTTTTTCCCACCTTGGTATTATAAACTATTGGCGGTTCAGAAAGCCAATAACAGTTCTGCAATTTCCTGCGGCGCCTCGTTTACCAGCAGACATGCAAGCTGCATTCTGATACGTTTAGCAGGTGGGAGGAGTAGTTCAAGGAATCAGATTTTCTTCCCCTCCTCATTTGGTTCACATGTAAAACAAGAGAGCTTTATCTAATTATGTACACATCCATTTGAATACAAAACTTGCACTGCTTTTCAATTAAGTACATGCACTTCCCCAAGCTTTAAGGCATAGAAAAAAGAAGCTGCTAGATTTGTAAATAATTGATTCCCTGCAAGAAAAGTAGGAATTAAAGATGGAAAATTATTGATGGAAACGAAACCGTTGCAAATTACAGACAGAAAATCAATTTTCGTTGATAATATTAGCAGAAAATTTTCGTTTAGTGACGATAGTAATATCCGTCGGTAAATATAGAGGGAAATTATCCCGGCAAAATTTCCTACATACTTTAGCTACGGTATAAAATGTCTATCGGTAAAAAAGACGGGAATTGTTGGTGGAATAAAAAAGTTTTAAGTTTACCAATGGA
This sequence comes from Erythroxylum longipes, assembly GCA_027563885.1. Lineage (NCBI taxonomy): Eukaryota > Viridiplantae > Streptophyta > Magnoliopsida > Malpighiales > Erythroxylaceae > Erythroxylum > Erythroxylum longipes. Next base: position 30,099,618 of record JAOQMS010000003.1, on the reverse strand, counting down.
AAAATTTTCATTGGTAAATTTTCAAGATAAACATCGTCGTTTGCTTACCAAACGACGTCATTTTGGTTTACATTTAACTCACCCGAAAGCTCTTCCTCCCCCCTGCATCTTCTTCTTCATCTGCTTCATCTCTCCTCTCATGCGATTTTCTTCTCTCCATTTTCTCTGTAGTGGACTCCTTTTCTGCTCGTTGGCGTTTGTCTTCTCCGACCACTATCATCGTGTCCTTCGGTGGAGCTATTTTTGTAGCCATTGTCATCTTTTTTTCGTATGGTGGATGAAAGCTTAGGTATTTGATTACTTCGTTTATTTGTGTATTATGTGATTGGAAAATAATTTTAAGGTACAAATGTTAGTATGGAAGGGACAAGATGTGATTTTGGTTGTGATATTGAGATGAATTTTTTATGCATGTAAAGTGTTTGATGAAATATCTGTTATGTTGATGTTTATTGTATAGGAGTGTTTTGCATAGCTTAAATTGATAGAAATCTATTCCTTTAAATGATGGGAGTGTTATAATTTTGATACAAGTTTGTATAATGAAAAAATATTATTCCTAGATTTAAAAAATGAATCATTCCTAGATTGAAAATATGATTTAAGTTCTTTTTGATGGTTTAGTGTATTATATTGGAGTGGAGTGGAGCTTATGAAAGAGTGGTATTTCGGTTGTGAATTGGAAAAGAAAAATATATAGCTTATCAAAAATTAGGGTTTTGGTTTTAGCAAGTGGAGGAGGTATAAAAGAGAAGTTACTTGGCCAAGAAAACATCAAAAAGTTACTTTGAAACTATTTTCCATTATTCTTGATCAAGAGTTCACCATTCTCTGGAATATTCAATAAAATATGAATTTCAAGTTGAAATATGCCACCAAAGAGAAAACAGGATATGATGCGACCAAGGTTCAAACCACAATTTGGAGCCAGTTACTGTCCAGTAGAAGCATCACATTCTGCAGCTATAACTGAATCAGATGGTGTACCTCTAATTACTACACTTGCAGATGAGACATCGCCTTCTGTAGTTGCTGCTACACCATCCAGCACCCCTATACTGACAGAGATATCAGGGGTAAACAATGCGGATGAAGGAAGCGACCTCCAACCTGGAGCTGAAGGAGTTAATGGAAAAACGTATATCATAATTGTCAACAATCTGTAAGTGAAAATATATGAAACACCATATGTTTATAATTAAGTTATAAGTTTAAATTTAAAAAAATGATATAAAATTAATTATTTTAATATTAGGTTGATTCCGTCTGGACCGTGTTCAAAAAATATGACATCCAAATTCAAAGAGAAGATTGATCTTGAGGGTTATATATGGAAGAATATCTCTCATGCGGCAAAGAAATTTTATTATAAGAAGTTTGAGGTACAAAAAATATAGATTTTTTTAATCAATTTTTATTCATTAATTAGATAAATATTGTAGACTATAAGTACTTATCGTATGTTTTTCATTTTATTTCAAAAGGAATATTTTTTAGATTTTGAATTTAACACGGTCATTTATAAAGTCTGGGAGAGACGAGCACGTACACGTTATCGAGACTTTGATGGTGCGATACACAAGACTGGTATATGACCGCCTTATATTTCTGAACAAATATGGAGTCATTGGCAGTAATATTGGACATCACCTGAGGCAATGTCCATTTCATAACGTAATTCTACCAACAGACGTGGAGGACCAGGGGGAGAGAGTCTTCCTGTATATATGAAAGGATCTATTACCCACTACAAGCATGCAGAGAGACTTGTAAGTATTTACGCTTTACATTTATATTTTTGACTTTTTTACTTTGTTATATTTCAATTTAATTTGATGTGTGAATTTTGGAATGAAAATGTGTGTATTATAAAGAATAATAATATTATAAATGTCTGGTGCCATATATGACTGTATTTTTTAGTTATTTTCTTTGTTCAACAGGAGGTAAATATCATAAAATAGAGGAAAATTTGTCGAAATCTTTATAAATTGTAGTTCACTTATAACATTTTATTTTGACGCAAGATAAGTCTATAGGCACGAAGCTTACACCCTGTCAACTCTTTTTACACACTCATACTGAGAAGCATGACGGTGTGGCCTTTATCAATACTTGATGTAGAGAACTAAATGTATGTGAAATTTATGATTTAATATTAATGCTTAATTATTATCACTTACTAACATAGACATTGCTTTCTGATAGGATTAAATACAAGAAAGCATTCAACGACAGTCTCAGTAATCTTAAGATCTTGATAAGACAAACCTATCTTCATGCAGTGGGTGGTAGGGATCGTCGTGGAAGGATATTCGGCTTAGGTTCATTTGCGAACATATGTTATTCGCAATCCTTCACATCTAGTACAACAGCATCTAGTTGGCGGTCCGCACTTGATAAAGTCCATGAACTTCGGAGCACAGTATAGACATTGACAACTCAGCTGCAACAGTCGATAGAGTACATAGCTCAGCTCCGTAATGAGTTGAAAGGGAGGGGCAGCACCTCATCGTAGCGTCAGAGAATCAGCGGTCACCAAATGAATAGCGTACTTTTAATCATTTCGTATGAATTAAATACTTATTATGTACAAAATAATTTTTTAATTATCAATTAAAATAATTTTTACTTTATATCATCAATCAACTTTCTGTTTTAACAATTTTTAGGAGGCAAATTGAGGTAATGAAAAGTATCCTCCCTTTGTAAGTTCGGTAGATAGCTAGGTATCAAGTGTTGTAACTCAGCTGGGAAGTTCCACTGACCCCTTAGGATTAAGGAATTGACCTTTGCATTGATAGGAACATCAGACCATAGTTGAAGTGCTTGAGGGTGTCTGAATAGGGATCCTTGCTCAATCCAATTGCCAAACCACAAATAGGCCCTCTCTCCATTCCCAATCTTGCATGAGACTATAGGTTCCATTATAGGTCTAAGTTTCAGTAGCTGAGACAAGGGCCAAGAGAATGAAGGCTTAATAGGTATAGACCAAATACTTGAGCCTTTTATAATATAGTTGTGCACTCATCAGACCCAGAGAGATTTCTTGTCTGTGAGAATATTCCATAGATTCTTGGTCAATGCTGCTTTATTAAATGAGGCAATTGAAATCAATCTTAATCCCCCTTCTTCTTTCCTTTTGCAAATTTCTGTCCATTTGACCTTAGCAAAATGGCTGTCTGAATTCAGGTTTCCCCATATGAATCTTCAGAATAGCTTCTCAATAGATTGGATAACTCTTTTACCTACTGAAATATTTGAGGACCAATATACATGAAGGGAGTTCAGCAATGCTTTGATAAGTTGTAGCCTTCCTCCAAAAGATAGTACTTTATTAGTCCACATTCCCAGTCTTTTCTGAACCTTATCAAACAATGGTTGACATTCTGAATATTAGATTCTTTTTGTGGTAATGGAAAGTCCTAAATAAGTCAAGGGGGCTGGTTTTCTGCTCATTCCAGTGATTTGGGAGATTCTATTCTCCATTATGTTTGCCCCTGTGGTAATGGCAAAGTCACATCAATCCAGGTCAATCCTGGTTTCCTATAGTATGGCACAAATCTTTAATGTCGAGCTACTCAATCATCTTATGGCTTACAGTGCTCAATAGATTAAGCACTATAGATAGACTACACTTCGTGAACAACAACTCTGATTGTAACCTACGTGAGAGAGAATCATAAACAAGGGATAAGGATGGCAATGGGTAGAGTTCGGTTCGGATATTACTTTATCCGTATCCATATTCATCGGTTTTTACAATTTACTACCGATATCTAAATCCATTGGATTGTTCGAATTTTTGGATATCTATCGGGTTGTATAGCACATAAAAATATAACTTCTAAATAGAAAATATAAAGAGCAAATTTTTGCAAACGCTCCAAATCAAAATTATTTTAATAATAATAAGTCAAGATTTTGATTTGTATGTCTTAAAAAACCATAAAATTGGAATAATAAAAATCATATCGTTTAATGCAAAGACGACATATATTTCTCACAATCAAGGCTGGAACAAAGACTGAAATATCCAAAGCTTCAGATTGTCTTTGCGTAAACTCCACAACATTCAAAATTCTATCTTCATATCTTTTGCATTATTATCATCTTATAAGAAAATAAAATATGATGAAAAAGATGAGGACTGAGGAGTAAAGTAGGGATTTTAAAGTTGTTTCTTCTCAAAAAAATATTAATATTTTATTATATTTAACCATAAATATTCAAAAAAACATAAAAATAGAGTTAATAAAAAACGGGTAGGATATGAGTATCCATCGGTTCGGGTTATCACTAGACCCACCAAATCTATGTCCACATCCATTTTTCAGCATCCATTTAAAATCTATTTTTAACCTCCATGTCTATTTTTTTATCGGGTTGAAAACCCATTGCCATCCCTAACAAGGGAGCATTTATTCTTCAAATGCCCCTTCTCACAGTTCATTTAGGAGGGGATAAAGGCACTAAATTTTATTTCTAATGCAGCTGTAACTTTCACATAAGCCATTGAATGGCTACTGAAGCTGACCTACTCCAAAATATACTGAGCATATATATGTCATCTCTCTCGCCTCCTCTATTAAGGAGATTTGGTGAGATAGAAATAATAGGTGATTCCAACAGAAGGCATGCAGAAGGGAAGAGGTTCTTAAATCTCTTATCGGTGGAATCAGAGAAAATTTTCTTTATTCTACTAAGTCAGAAAATTTATGCCCTAACCTAGCACTTTCATGGAGAATCAACCGCTAAATATCGAGTTGGTGTACTTAAAAGAACGAAAAGAGTACCTGTCTAACGAAAAGGCCTGACTGCAATAGAGGTGAAAAAAGACTCATGCGCGCATTGCGGAATCTGGAAGCATCAGCATGGGTATGAATACCGTACCGTACCAGTCGGTACTGTACCGGTTAAAAAATAGTACCGAAATATTAGTTTCAGTACCGGGTTTAAATACCAGTCAGTACCGACCAATACCGGTCGGTACAGGCCGGTACTGACCGGTATTATAAAAACCAGTCAAATACCCGTTGGTACCGAAAATTTTGAAAAATATAGGGACTAAATTTTTAATTTTTAATTTTTAATTTAAAAAATAAAAAAAAATCCCTCTCCCCTCTCCCGCCTCTCACTCCACACTCCCCCTTCTTTTTTCAAATATTTTTTAATTTGTTAGTTAAACTTTTATTGTAAATTTTATTTATAAAATAAAATAAATATTTTATTACTAATAATAATTATACATTAAATAAAAATAAAAATAATTTTTATTTAGATTTATTTTAATATTTTATATCATAACATATTTATTAATAAAGTA
>JAOQMS010000003.1:30072400-30094192 GCA_027563885.1 Erythroxylum longipes | reverse complement strand
TTGAATGTTTTGATGTAATTATTATTTATTATATAATGAAAATTGAAATTGTAATATTTTGAACATTTTATATTGTTAATTTGTTCTTAATTTTATATTTGTATGATAATGACTGTCTTTTTTCATATAAATTGTGGTTATTATTTATATGTGAAATATATGAAAATTATTGTTATTTCATATTAATTGTAATTATTATTTATTATTTATATTTTTAGAAACAGGGTGAAAAACATACAGTACAACTGTATAATATGATAATGAGCTATTTTGTAATTTTTAAAAAAATTCAGGGACTATTTTATAAATTTAAAAAATTACCCGAAACGGTATCCGGTATTGATCGGTACTGGTACAGTACTATACTAGAACCCAATACGGTACCAAGTCTGGTACGGTATTCGTAACATTGAGCATCAGCTAAGGAGCGTGGAACAATAATCAGTAACAGAAAGAAGAGCAGTGCTAATCGAAACCATGGAGAGGAAGAAAACTCTTACCTTACGAGGCTGATCTCCTCTGACTCTGAAAGACAGAAAGTGGCCATTGGCGTAAACTCACAAACAGGCCAGACATACCCAAATAGCGAGAAGGATTCACAGGGAACAAAAATCAAAGAATACTTTGACAAAGAAGAAGACGAAGTAACACACATAAGACATAAATCACTACCTTTTCGTATTCGCCTGTGAAAGAGAGGGAGAACTACTTAAGAATTGACTTAATTTGGAACATTCTGGAGCAACATCCGTAAGAGGCATCCTGTTTTACCCTAAGTAGCATTCTCTGTTATTTTGTCAACATCGTTGTTTCCAAATCATTTATCCGAAGTCGTTTTGCTTTATAAGTTGTAGACGCTTGTAGTCTCTTTAGTTTTGTTGTCTCTTTAGATGTAATGGACGAATATTATTTCATTATTAATTTAATACCTTTTTAACTTTAAAAAAACAAAAAAAAACTTTCTATTTTAACAAATTAAATGTGGAAACAAATCAAAATATCATCAACAGATAATTTATAATTGTATAAATTATGCATCAACTATAAGATTATCAAATAAAATTAAATGCAAGGAAAAATTTAAAAAAGTTTTAGTAAATTTATCAACGGAAAAATAAAGTTTGTTAGTAAAATCTATTCGATTTATTGACAAAAAACTAATAATCGTCAGTAATGTTAGTCGTTAACTTGCTGATGAAATAACTAATTTTGTCAGCAAATTTACCCATAGATAGGATTTGTTCATTGGTAACTTTATCAACCGAAACAATCATTCCATCCCTAAACTTACCGACAACACAAAATAACCGTCGGTATATTTACCGACGATAACACAAATTACCCGTTGGTAAATTGCAGAAAATATGTGGTTCGTTGTAAATTATTACCTAAGGCTATTTTTCTGATGCCTTTATCTGTCAATAAATTCTGTCATTAATTTAATGTTCATCACTAAACTTCATTTTTCTTGCAGTAATTACCCACTGTTTCTGCTGTTACTTAACCACCTTTACGGAGGACCCCGCACATACAAATCCACGAAGACTCTGGAACTGGACGTCGGAAGGCTGAAATCGCAGTGACATTGAACCTGTGAGGCTTCAGTGCCACGCCAATGAGCATTATATTAATCCACATCTCTGGGACAACTTCACGGAAAAGTCCTGGAAAGTTGATGAGAAAAAAGGACTGCATTTGTTAGTAACTTCTTCAGCATTTGATCTTTATAAACATTTATTCCTCCTTATTGTCCATAAGGCTTTAATCGTGTTAAATGGGAGAAGCGATCACTAGATAAGAATCAGCCTAATGAAGGCAACAACCGTCTTTTATAGAATCAACCTAATGAATGCACAAGGAACAGGCAAACAAGAAATCATGGTGCCAAGAACAACAGAGTATATTCGATCTCCTTCAAGCAAAAGTCACAAAAGAGAGGATTAGCTGAAATCCCCCTGCTTGAAAGATTTTGCAGCATAGGTAAAGAGTGCTAAATTTGAACCCTTGTAGTCAATTGGTTGGTCATAATTAATGCATGATATTACGAATTTTTTTAGTTTAATTTTTAAGATAGAATTTCTAAAACAACTAATACATAATTGAAATTATAAAATCATAATTATGATATTTAAATTATATTTAGGTGTTATTCTTAGTTATATTTCATCAAAACAAGATATTGATGAAATAGTAAAACTAACAAACGATATGTTTCTTTCTTTCGACGATAGTAGTTGATCTTCTAAATTTAAAGTATAAATATACTTAAAAAACTAAATGTACTAGTTCTTATTAGATAATAAGTTCACTAAATTGATCGATTATAAAGATTTCTAGTGAAATATTACTTGTGTATCTACTGATTTTTTAATTATGATGGTTGTATAATTGATTCTTATACTTAAGATTACTAAGGTATCTCAAATGAGAATTAATATGTTTTGATACTATTCATGTTTTATTCTATTTATGGTAGTTCATTCAGTAATAATTAGATATAATATCAAGAGATAATTGAGTAAGTCAATAAAGAGTTTGTCCCCTTAAAGTATATTGGAAGAATAGTTTGATGTTCTTGATTAATAATAATTTAACGAGTTTTTTTATTCATAATAGATTGAAATTTGAAAAAATATTTTCAAATATTTCTTACTAATTACAAAAATGAATATGATCAAATTTCAATAGATTAGATATTAATTCCATTCTTTATATTAAATTGGATTAGGAAAGAATTGAATTGTAAGTTATAACAATGTTTTTTTTAACAGAGGAACCCACAACCATTATCCTTTACATGCGTACTGAGTAAATCTCTAAATTGACGCAATAACCTGTAAATCACGCTAACCGAGTACTCCACATTAGGTAAGTCCTGTACTACAAGCTTAATTGAGAGAGACTAAGTAGGGAGATTCGAACATACAACCTTTTGACCTCATACTCTCTATTCTACCTATTAGACCATCCCCTAGGGCTATAACAATATACATATAGGTAAAGTCAAACTACTTTAATATTCTTCACATTTTAATAATCATATGATATGTTGCTTAAATCTTAAAATATGATTAAAGATTATTTAATTTGAAAATTAAAAATAAATTAAATGACTTATAATTTTATCTAATTCTAATTCTAATTATGAATTCTAATTATAATTTATAATCATTATTAATATATTATGAATCTAATAAATTACACACAAAGAATACAAAAATTTTTAATTTATATTAAATTGAATTTAACTAAGAAATTAAAGAAATTTTAAAGATCAAATATAAGATAACTAATTCTATTAAAATTTAATCACAATTGTAAGTAGAGTGATATTTGAAGTGAAATTAATAATTTAACTTTATTTAAGCTTAAAAGAAATCCTAATTTTAAAAAAACTTTATTAGAATAGAATTTTTTTGAAATATTCTAAAATAGGTTTATCTTTAATTTTATTTCTTAGTTTATATTTTAAGTTATCTATTAAGATAATCTGTCAATATATTCCTAATCCGTGATTTGATTGGTTTGATTTTTCAACAAAAAGTCCCAAAAGAGCCCCTCAATAATAACTTTTGTTTTCTCTGGCATGTTCAAATGTCAGATGAGCAGCCCAAAGGAGTCATCGTTCCCAGAAGAAGCCCAGTAAATTTTAGGTCAAACTACTTTGAAAAGTGATATAGAGAAACAATTGGAGAGTGCCTTCCGTGAGAAGCAAGAAATCGACAATGATGCTTGAGATTCCTGAAGACATTACACTTTGCCTCTCACGAAAATAGAAAAGAAGAAATGTCGAGGTCGTGAATGTTATCTGTAAAAAGTTTACGAATAGAAGAAATATGGAAAAATGATACTGTGTCTCTCAAGTAGCAAAGTGGGCTATTAAGCAGACGTAACTGAACAACAAAAGTTCAGCAAATAATCTCAACCAACAGTAAAGAATCTCTTAAAAACAGAGATTTTATTAATAGCTCTTACAGAAAAGTACAAAATAAAAACTAACAATTCTTCCTTTAAAGTGAATGTATCAATAGTGACAGAGTCAGAAATTTAAGATAAGAAGGTCCAAATAAAATATAGATTTCATAAAAATTTTCATATCAAAACTAAATAAAAAAATAAAGTTTTATTAAGAATATAAAATTGTTAAAATTACAATGATCCTCGCCTACTTTTCATAGATTGAAATCTTTTCATAACAAGATCATTGTCAATATTTGTAAATACATCTTTTTCAATGTAACACACTAAACAATCATTCAATAGGTCATCTCCCATTTTATTACGAAGTGAACTCTTGATAATTTTCATTACAGAAAAAGCTCTTTCCACTATAACTGTAATAACTGGTAAAAGTAATGACAATTTGACTAACAAACAAACTAAAGGGAATACATGATGCTTTCTTGTAGCCACCATTCTCTTAGCAAGGTCTCCAATTTCACTCAATTCAGAGAAATTCTTATCCATACGTACATCAATGATAAAATTCTCAAGTTGATATTCAAGTTCAATTAAAGCAATAGGAGGAAACTTTGATAGATAGAATTTTGCAAGTTCAATCAATTTGTCTATGTCAAATGCAGAAAAGGAGTCTTCAGGATCAAGACATGCCATACATAAAAGCAAACTTGTATTGACTTCATCAAATCAATTGTTAAGCTCTTGAAATTGCATGTCAATCACAGAATAAAAAAGCTCAACACGATAGCGATGAAGATTCGTCATGTCTTCGCTTCTACGCCTTGATCTCCCTCTAACTATAAACATATCTTGCATATACTTACATTATTTTTATCACAAAAGTCAACGACTTGTTTCAATAAAGACTCTCAACCATCATCTCTGGTTTGTTGGAAATGACATTTTGAGACTTAACCAAATGCATTGCATTCATTATATTTTGATCTTTTTCTGTAAAACTTGAGATAACCCATTTGTGATTCCTAAAATCTTTATCATAAGATGCAACACAAAGAAAAATTCAAAGCGAAGCATAATATCAATTAAATCAATAGCTTCAGCCCTTTATGAATCATCATTCCCATTTTCTCTAACAAACTCAAGAACCTCAATGACAGAAGAAAATAAATGTAGCAAATTAATGAGCGTACCAAAATGAGAACCCAACGAGTATATCCGGGTCTTTTCAGTGTCATTTCTTAATTCAACCCTTGCCCAGTTTCTATCACCCCTTGTGAAATTCCTGCGATCATTTTCTCGATTTGTTTTTCTCGAAGCATATCCCTGCACTTATAAGATCCTTCACTAACATTGCACAAACGAGTAATAGTATTAAAAAAGGAACATACATTTAAATGCTTTTTAACAACAGCAACAAGTGTAAGCTGAAGTTGATGTGCAATAAGCACAAGAATTTTCCTTCAAAATTAGACTTTTAAGACCATGAAATTCACCTCGCATATTACTAGCTCCGTCATAGCCTTGACCTCTCAAGCTAGCAATACTCAAGCCGTAGTTAGAGAATAATGACTTGATACCTTTTAAAAGTGAAGTTGCCTTTGTGTCACGTACATGCATAAGACCAAGAAATCTTTCAATGACACATCTAAAACTATCAATATACCGAATGACAACTCCTATTTGCTCTTTTACTGACACATTTCGACAGTCATCCACTAAAATAGAGAACAAATCGTCACCTATATCTAAAATAATGGCCTTTGTTGTCTCAAATGCAGCGGCATTAATGATATCACGTTGAATATCGGGTGATGTAAGTTTGAGATTTTCATGAGCATTCCCTAGAACAACATTCCTAATTTCTTCATTGTTAGAAGCTATGAATTTTAATAATTCTAGAAAATTCCCTTGGTTGTTGAATTCTCAGACTCATCATTCCCCCGAGAAGGCAGCCCTTGCATCAAGAGATAACGAAGACACCCTATTGATGCATTTAGCCTACACCGATATTCAATCTTTGGTTTCTCTGATTGCCTTGAAAAAGTTGACTCAATAGATTGAGATTGGTTTATTAAATTTTCACAAGCAATTCGACATTTATTATGACCAGAGTCATGATTTCCTACATATTCTCTTAATCTTGTTTTCTTTCGCCAAGCACTAAAACCCTCATATACAAAATTAGTATGTTTTCTTTCACGATCAGCCTAAAAAAGATAACAATATAAGCAATATGCAGCATCTTTTTCAACACTATATTCCAACCAATCCTTGAAATCATCAAACCATGATACAATAAATCTCCGCTTGCGATCTCCATCCATGGTTTAGGAAAGTCATGATTTCGAGGTTGACAAGGATCTTTTAATAAATAAGCTCTACATACCTGATCTCGTTTTTCAGGAGGATACTCCATTATATTAGGTCTCAATCTTGGATCGGAAGGAAGATTTTCTAAGTTAATCACAAGTTCTTCAATAATAACCTCCTTCGATGTTGGAAGTGCTTTATTAACATTCTGATTTAAATCAGACGATGATGACTGAACATTCAGTCTTAATTTTTTAAAGTATTTTTCTATAACTGCAAAATAAAAAAATTAGTTAGCACCAATATTTACTAATTCCATAAAAGAGGTAGCAGCTGTCAGATATACTAAAAAATAATTGGATCTTTTCTTTTTTAGGCTTATGAACAGTAGGGAATATATATATAAAAACTCATTCCCTACTGCAACAACTTAGTTAAATTATTGATCAAACGGTCATACATGCATTCGCTGAAACATTCTTAAATCCTGTCGTGAAATAAATATTATAAAACTTGTCGATATAAAAAGCAGACGTGACGGAAGAACAAAAAGTCAAGAAAAACGGCCAGACATGCCAACCTAGCCTTGCCTTACCTTCTCGTGTCGATCGTTACTTGCCACTGTACAAAGCTGCCATTGAAGGTGATTGAATCACCGCTTCTAACTTTTTTAAGGAAGATCTCAATTCAATAACTGTCAATGTCACTGAAAAGCCCATGACTGCTCTCCACGTCGCTATTGGTACTGGTCTATCCTTGAAATTTGTTCAAAACCTTGTGAGGTTAATGTCTAATCACCTCTATGTGAAAGAAAAATTTTGGAGCACCGCTCTTCATATAATCTTGCGACACACTTCAAGAGAGGGTCTTGTTCAGTTATCAAAAAGTTTTGATATAAATATTGAAATAAAAAATATTTAATTTTTTTAAATCTTGGGAGGCCCAGTGGTCTTGTTCAGTTATCAAAGGTTTTGATATATATATATATGTGTATATATTAAAAATAAAAATATTTATTTTTTTAAATCTTCAGGGCCCAGTGCACTACTGGGCCCCAAATAACTCCGTCAGTGTGTATCAATGTTCAGTTTACATCAGCTTCTGAACAAACACTCAATAATCTTCGTAGCTTCAAGAAAACATCAAGCTTAAGTGATTTAGTCATCGTATCAGCTAACTGGTCTTCTGTGCTGCAGTGCACCAACTCCACCATGCCAGCTTTTGTGAGATCATGAAGAAATAAAACCGCACATCTATGTGTTTACTACGACCATGCATTATTGGATTTTTCGATAGCTTGATTGCAGAACTACTATCACAGTGAATAGTAATTAGCTCGTTTGATTTGGAATCAGCTTGCCCATAACCTTTTTCAACCATATAGCTTGACATACACATAAAACTGCAGCAATAAACTCTGCCTCTGTAGTAGATAAACTTACCACTGGTCGTTTTTTCGATAACCAAGACATCACCCCTTAACTGAATAAAAACACATAACCTGAAGTACTTTTTCTATCTTCCACATCTCCAGCATAGTCACTATCAGTGTAAGCAATAAGTTCATTATCTCTTCCCTTTCTATAGAAAATCTCAAACTCAATTGTCCTCTTTAAATATGTTAGCACTCTTTTCGCCACCTATAAATGAAGCTCTGAAGCTCTGTAAGATTTTCCATAAACCTACTAATAAGACTTACCGCGAACATAATATCTGATCGAGGAACTGTTAAATACATAAGACTACCTATAATCTATTTGTAGTATGTCTTATCCACCTTGATTCCTCCTTCATCCTTAGTGAGCTTAACGCCAGGAACAATCGGATTGTGAACAAGATTACTTTTATCCATTCCAAACCTTTGAAGTACATCAAAAGCACACTTCTTTCTTTTGACTAATAAAAATCCCATCTATTCTTTGTGAGACCTTAAGACCAAGAAAAAATCTCAGTTGTCCTATATCTATTATGTCAAACTCAAGCTTTATGGACTTTTTGAAGTCTGCCAACATTATTTCATCAGTTCCTATAAAAATGAGATTATCAACGTATAAGCTTACAAACAATACCTTGCCTTCTTTTCCCTTTTTGATGAACAATGCATGCTCATAATCACACTTTCAAAACCTTCCTTCACAAAGTAAGCTTCTATTCGGCTATACCAAGCGTGCTTGTTTAAGTCCATATAGTGTCTTCTTCGACCTGTAAACTTTCTATTCGTTTCCCTTCTGTACATATCCACAGGGCTGCTCCATAAAAACTTCTTCATCCAGTTCACCGTATAAGAATGCAGACTTCACATCTAGCTAATATATAATCCATCCTTTTTGAGCCGCAAGCGCAATCACCAAACGAATTGTCTCCATTTGTGCACTGGAGCAAAAATTCCATGTAATCTACCCATATTGTTGAGCATACCCTTTCACTGCAAGCCTTGTATTTATCCACCTCACCTTTTTCATTAAATTTAGTCTTAAAAACCTATTTCATACCAACCTTCATGGCTCCTTCAAGCAGCTCTGTCAACTCCCACGTGTCATTCCTTTCTATTACTTTTATTTCCAGGTCCATAGCTTTTCTCCATTTTTCTTTCTTTACAGCATCTTCAAAGTGAACAGGATCAGCTGATGCAAACATGGAAAAGAGGGCAACATCATCTTCTCCAGTTTCGTAGTCCTTCGTCCAAGCTGGTAGTCATCGAATCCTTTCATGAACATCTGGTGATCCATTTTCATCGATTTCACCTTCATGATTTGATTCAACATTTTGTTCATTTTCAGTGATTACATCGGTTTCCTCCTCAAGATCACCTGTTTCCAGATCACGTACAATTGCCTTTCATATTTGTTATCCCAATCCTAACACTTGCCTTCTTTGAAAATAACATCTCTACTGATTATGATCCTTTTTGAATCTAGACCATAAAGCTTGTAGGCCTTTAATTCCTCGCTGACTCCCAATTAGACACAACTCAAGCTTTTATCATCAAGTTTCGTTCTTTTTTTTGTCAGGAACAAGAACATGAGAAAGACAACCAAAAACTCTAAAATACTTAACTGAAGGTCTTATTCCACTCCAAGCTTCTTCAAGAGTCATGTTTTTCACTGCTAAAGTCGGGCTTTGATTCAAGACATGCACCATCCAGTTAATTGGTTCAAGCCAAAAAGGTTTTGGAATTTTCTTTTCTGAAAGTATACTTTGAACCATATTCATAATGGTCATGTTCTTCCTTTCTGCAACTTTGTTCTGTTGTGGGGTGCAGACAGTTGTCAATTGTCTCTGAATTCCATTTTCATCACAAAAGTTTGTGAACTCTTATGATCTAAACTCTCCCCCTCGATCAGTACGCAACTCTTTAACAAACTCTTTTGTTTGCTTCTCAATATGGGCTTTGAAACGTTTGAAAAACGTAAAAGCTTCTGATTTTTCTGTTAAGAAATAATGTTTTTCTACTGAAGTCATCGATGAAAGTGAGAAAGTACCTCTTTTGGCTATTAGAGTCAGGTTTAATTGGTCCATAGATATCTGCATGCACTAACTGCAAAATTTGTGAAGCTCTTCACATGCTTTTTTTAAAGAAATGGTTCCCTCTTTTGCTTTTCGACCAAACAATCCCTACACACTTTCAAAGGAGACTTGAGTTGTGGCAAGCCAGTCACCATATTTTTTTGTTGAAGGATCTTCAGACCCTTAAAGCTTAGATGTCCATATCTACAATGCCAAAGCTGCACCTTGTCTTATAGGAACGTGTTGAAACAGGTTGATACCATAGGCAGAGATACAGCTTGCCATATGTACATTCTATTAGAAGACTTTTTGTTTCCATGATCAAACCTCTCTAAGGATGATACACCTTGCATGTATCATGTTGAAATAGAATTGCAAGCCCTTTTCTTGAAGTTGGCCGATGCTTAACAAGTTGTTATGTAAATCTGGCATATGGAATACTTCTGTAATGATCTGTACTGCTCCATTGACTTGCACTATTGCATTTCCTTTTCCTTGCACAGTCATTCTTGAATCGTCACCCAGCTTCATAAAGTCGGTGTAATTTTCAAAATCTGAAAAGCATTCCTTTTTTTCACACGTATGATTGCTACACCCCGAATCAAGGAATCATTTTTTTTTTCTTTAGTTGCCTCCTTCGTATTCACATATGCCATTAATAACATCTCCTCTTGACCTTCTGCATAATTTGCTTCCTCCTCCCTACTTGGACATTCCCATTGAAAATGTCCCAATTTGTGACAATTGTCGCATTCCACCGTGGCTTTGTTAAAGCTTTGTTTGCCTCTTCCACTACCTCTTCCTCGGAAACTTCCACGGCCTTGACCTCTTCCTCTAGCTTCACCTCCTTGAGTTATCTCCAAAGCCTGTTCTTCTTTATTGTGAAAACCCATAAGTTGCTCATGCACAAGGAGTCTGTTCTGCAACTCATCAATGGTTAGAGTGCTTGTATCCTTTGACTCCTCAATGGAACATACAACGTAATTGAACTTAGGAGTCATAGATCGCAAAATTTTCTCAACAACAGCTTGATCTCTTTTATCCTCACCATTTGCTTTCATCTTGTTAGCTATGGTAAGGGTTCGAGCAAAATACTCATTCATGGATTCTCCAATCTTCATGTGGAGAATTTCAAACTCCCTCCGGAGAACCTATAATTGTGCTCGCTTGACTTGAGCTGTGCCTTGATATTTCTGCTTCATTGAATCTCATATACTCTTTATTGTATCCTTGTTGAGAATTGTCTCCAGGATTGTACGATCCAATACCCGGAACAAATAGTTCTTTGCTTTCATGTCTTTCAACTTCTAATCTGCAAAGTTCTTCTTCTCTGTATCCGTGAGAGCCTCACTTTCTGTTGCTTCAGGAATCCCATTCTCCACCAATTCCCAGTATTCTTTTGACCTTAAAAAGTTTTCCATAAGCATTGCCTAGCGATGATAATTCCCATCAAACTTTGGAACTCCTGGTTGCATAAAAGAGCTCTCTGTCGCCATTCTTCTATATCTTCTCACGTAGAAGACTGCAGCTTCTATTGATCAGGAGGCTCTGATACCAAATGTTATCTTTAAAAAGTTTATGAATAGAAGAAATACGGAAGAATGATATTGTATCTCTCAACTATCAAAGTGGGTTATTAAATAGCCTTACAGACATAATTGAATAACAAAAAATCAGCAAATAATCTCAGCCACACCTGCACTGAGAAGATCCATTCAAACAGTAAAGAATCCCTTGAAAACAGAGATTTTATTAATAGCTCCTGCAGAAAAGGAAAAAATAAAAACTAACAGTGAATGCGTTGGCAACAGAGCTTTTGCACAGTAACTGCTCCGAGAAATGCGTACAAGGCGGAGGACGATGATTCAAAAGAACTGCCACGTTTGTTCACTTAACACCCTGCGAAATCTTTTTGATTAATACACTCAAAATAAATACCGAATATATTCATTAAATAAAAATAAAATAAAAAATCAATAATTAAAAAACTCAACCTGTTCAATCAATTTAACCATAAAAATTTTGAATTATCCAATTTTATTGTTCGGTTTTTAATTTTTATGTTCGATTTATTTTAATAACTCTTGTTGTTAAAAACAGATCAATTTATTAATCAATCGGTCAATTTTTATAAATTAATAAATTTTTATTAACCACAATAACAATCTCTTTTTTTAATTAAACTTTAAATTTTACAATATATTTTAATCATATTTTAAATTCTTTAATTTTACTTAATCTTTATCAAGTTTTATTACGATAGTTGAATCTTTTAAATATTAAAATTCTTGTCTTACTCATTTAATTTTAGTTCGATTGTTAAAATTCTTAGAGCAACTTACTAGTTGCTCCTTTGTAATCAAAAGGACAAAAGTTTGAGTCACGGAAATAACCTCTTTGTAAAATACAAAGGGAAGGTCATGTATAATTGATGTCCCTCCATATATCTTCTCAAAATGGGGAGCCTTGTACATTGGATTGTTGTTGTTATTTTTAAAATATCGAAAAAAATTATAATGAGAAATAAAAATAAATATTTTATTTTTACGTAGATAATATTAATATAACTAAATTAATTTTCTTAGTTTTTTAAATTTAATTAAACCTCATAATATGTTAAAATTTTGACTATTTTAGACCAATAATTTAATTTAGGGTTAATTACTAAAAAAAGCTAAAACTTTCGTCAATTTTGTAATTATAGCCCGAACTTTAAAAGGTAACAATAAAATGCCCAAATTTTCAATTTTTTTTAATTCTAGCCCAAATTTCAAAAAGTGACAATAAAATGCTCAAACTTTCAATTTTTTTCAATTATAACCCGACGTTATCTGTTGTTCTCCTTCAACCCTCAGCCATTTGTTTTTTGTTTATTTTTTTGACTCTCTAAACTATTCTTGCATTACAGTATACTGCACCAGTAAGCTTTTTATTTTTAGTTCATTCTCCTTATGCCTTTAGTGTGAAAGCATCGAGGCTGCATAATCTGAAAATCGAAGAATGAGGGCGTCGAAAGAACAAACTGAAAACTAAGGAAAAAACTAAAATCAAAGCCTAAGGTCGTCGGGTTTGTGTAATCTGATTTAGATCATTTTTAAACAATGATATCGTTTTAATTATGTGATTAAACGATGTCGTTTCATTAATCTTTATTTGTTGTATTAATTTTGGCTGATATGTATTAATAGTTAAGATTTCTGAAATATTTGGTAAGTTATGTTAGTATATTTAACATAAACATTAATATCAAATTAGAATTGAAAAAAAATTGAAAGTTTGATCATTTTATTATTATTTTTGAAGTTACGGATAAAATTAAAAAAATTACATACTTAGACCTTTTTTTGCTATTTTTTAAAAGTCAGATTATAATTAAAATATGAAGAAAATTTCACATTGTTTTTTGTTATTAACCCCTTTAATTTATGGTCTAGAAGAATCTAGATTCTAGACTATACTGATTATTTGGATACGTGGAGAGCATTAGGAATGGAGCTCCATGACCCATCGCGCTTTAATTAAACCCGAATGTATCGGAAACCACCTCTCTGTCTCCGAATACTTGCTGAGACTCGAAACGAGCGTTATAAAGTTGAAACTCCTGATCTAGAGCTCTTTCACATTCATTTTTCCAGTGAACAATGACCAAGGACTCCATGCCACGGCCATGGTTCCTCGACTTAGTGCCTTTAATGGTGGTTCTTCTAATTGCAGCTCATGTTCTTGCTCTGGTACTCCCAATCACTCTGGTTGCTGTTTGATTCTCGCTGTTTGAATTTACTGTGTTTCTGTTCTTGTGTTAGGTCTACTGGATTTACAGATTAGCCACTGATAAACAACCCCAGAGGAGAAAGGCGCATTGAGGATTTCAGGGTTTTGTAAAGTTCCTTTCTATTTTTTTGTTTCCCTAGTCTTCTGTTCTTTTTGTGCTTTACATGATGTGGAAAGGTGAAGTGCTGCAAAGCTCTTTAGCTCGTTTACTTTTTCTCACAATTTGGCTGATTCAGTTCCAATGTTTTCGGTTTAGAGTTATTGGGTTTGTCTCATTTGTTGCACTCTTTAGGAATTCCCCCAAAATCTGGAAATAACGTCTTAGTAGATGTGCATTTTTTGGAATATCGTTCGTTCGTTTTACTTGTTGCATGCGTAAGAATGAGGGTAGTAATATTAGTGGAGACGTGGTATTTTGCTGCTTCGACTTTTATAAGAAGTGTACTCGTTGATTCTATACATTGGATGTTGTTCATATTCTACTTTTGTTTTCTGGATCTCATTTCTATTCATTAGGTCTTCTACTGAGTTTCAGAAACTATAGGAATGAAGATGTGTTTGAAGGCTCGAGAGAGGCATATTCTATTAGCTAGTGATTGTGCATCCCTTTTCAAAAAATTAATTTTCATTTTATAATAATCTAAATTCATAGCCTTCATAGTATTTCATCAATATTAGTGTAATTGAACAAACATTGAATAAGAGAGTACCTCGTGGCAATTATAGAAGAAGGTTGCACTCGCTGTGGGATTTGTTATGAGTCCAAAAATGTTGGTGATCTCACAATCATATTGTGAAGGTTCATTGGCAATGTTGAATTTTGGTTTTGTGCAAAGATGGAAAATTTATTCTTTAAGATTGACACAGTGCCTGATCTTCATTGCCTCCATTTTCTAATTTTCAATATGCCCACATGTAATAGATACATTCGTGAGGGTCAATATTCAATCTGTGTGACTATATTATTGATTTGGCACCTGCTCCATATCAAAGAGAAAATGATGATATGAATGTAAGGGGTTGATTTAATTGATCTTGACTGATTTAAGATTAGGGCGTAACTCAGTTGAAGAGAAGCTAATACATAATTTATCCGTATGTCCTTCTTTTTTAACCATGAAGTTGACTACTGTTGTACAGGTATGCTTGTGTTATTAGATTAAGCTGAATTTACTCATAGTTTTATGCGTTATTTTTCTGCATGACATTGTCTTTCCAAAATGTACATTGTCAATCCTTTCTCCCTTAGGAAAGGTGGTTTTTCATCCACTTTCAGTTGCCTTCTGAGATGTGAAATTGTTGTTATGTTTTGAAAACATTGTTCAAAATCTTCAAAATTTGTTGTGTGAATTGTTGTGTACTACCCACATTGTGACAGAGAACTTGTGGGTGATTATGTTTTTGCCTCAATATATTTTATGAATAATGCATTTTGGGTAGTAGACATATATATTTTGGGCTGCGCTGACTGACACATTATTCATCCCAGTTAGTGACTTCTATCTTTTTCAGCTGTTGATTATAAGGCTTAGTTTCTATGCCTTTGTATATTTGCACCTGTTCTCTCATACTTCCAAGATTCCATTTCTGCAAGTTAATATTTTTGTTTTGCAAATGAGTTTCTTGTTTTAGCAAACGATGAGCTGGTACTAATTGTTGTGGCCTTTACTTGCAGGTAATTGTTTGATAGATTTGCCCGATAGCAGAGTTGCGGTTAGAGTTTTTGACTGATCATGTACGTGATGACAAGAGACTGGAATTTACTTTTATTTGTATATCTGCTACCATGTCATTCATCCCAGCTCCACAGAAACAAGAATTTGGTGTGATATCTGACCAGTAGTTACTCATGTTCTCAGTTCATGCCATCCGTCGCTTGAACTTGGTTTGGTAAAATCATGCTTATTGTACTTCTTATCTTGTTGTTGGACTGTAGAAACTTAGGCAGGTGGTTCATCATTCTTTGAGCATATACAAGGTGAAACTTTGCTCAAGTTAGATTCTACTGGTGGTAGTTTGTACAATAAGAAATACAAATAGAGCTGTTATTCTTTAGTAGAAACTGTATTCCTTACTCCAACCGAGGTGGGCAAGAAACAAGACAGCTTGCAGCTTTCAACTCTCAAGTCTCAACTCTTCCAGTCTGAGCTAGTTATATTTTTATTACCAACCAATAAAATTTAATTGGTAGGAATGTTGTTTTTAACGATTAAAAAATTTAATCACTTCGGTATCAAAAAAATATTGAGCATATAATTTTTTGGATTGATTTATTTGTTAAAATTGATCAGTTTATTAATCAATCGGTCAATATTTATAAATTAATAATTTTTACAAATTAAATAAATCAATTTGTATTTATCAATCTTTTTTATTAATTAAACTTTAAAATTTGCAATTATACTATAAATTTTTTATCTAAATTTTAAATTTTATTTAATCTTTAATTAATTTTATAACAATATATTTTTAATTCTTTTCTCTTTAATTTTTTAATTAAAACATGGTAGGTTTTTACTCATTATTGCTTTTGTTGACTTTCTTAAACAATGATTTGGTTTAGTGCCTGTTTGGATAGACTCGTATTAGTAGAGTTTTTGTTAGTAGATTTTTTTAAAAAGTTTTAAATTTGAGCTTCTTAAAAAAGTGTATTTTAAGTTCTAAAAAAATCATTTCTATTAATAAAGT
This sequence comes from Erythroxylum longipes, assembly GCA_027563885.1. Classification (NCBI taxonomy): domain Eukaryota; kingdom Viridiplantae; phylum Streptophyta; class Magnoliopsida; order Malpighiales; family Erythroxylaceae; genus Erythroxylum; species Erythroxylum longipes. The sequence continues at coordinate 30,077,995 of JAOQMS010000003.1, read as the reverse complement.
ACTTTTAAATTTTACGGTTAAATACTTATTTTTCTAAAAAATAACTTTTGTGGTAAAAAAAATATTTTTTTACTCTTGAAAGGTTGAACTATTGTATAGGAGTAAGGCTGCGTACTATCGGATCTCTCCAGATCTCGCTTCATTGTGGAATTTCGGACTGAGTGATGATGATGAGGAATTTTATTTTTTAATTTTTATATTAAAAATCTCAACCAAATAAGTTTTCGTTTTTTTAAGAAAAAACAGAAATAAAAAATAGGAAACAAAAACTAAAATTAACAACAAAAAAATAAAAAGTAGAACCAAACAACCTTAGTCTCTTTTGTTATTTGTTAAGTAAATCTTCAAACATGTAACAGACGTACGCAAACATCACCCTCCTATTTGGCAGTATCACACTGCTCCTATCTAAGCATTGAAATATGAATCAGCAGGTGATCCGCATAATAACTCATTTGTCTTCAATACACTAGATTAGAGTGCTAATACATAATGGTTGTTCTTTAATTTATTCGACGGTGTGGTCCATAACTTAGAATATTTCTAATATGCAATGTAATGAGGGTTAGGCGTGATTTTTAGAAGAATTGCATCATTAATTGCGCTTAGGCAGTGATTTCGCTCCACGTGTCGCCATCAGCGGCTGTCAAACTTAAGATCCGTTATCCCCAATCACTGTATCTGCCATCGCAATTCTTCGCTGTGTACAACCTACCGGCCAGTTTCCCCCTCAAATCTTCTGTGCCAACAACCTGGCCCAATACTGTGCCACTTCATCCTAACCATCCATTTATATGGGTCCCGCCAGTTTCATGTTAACTACACCCCTCACTAATTTTCAATTTTACATATGTACCACATTTTCTTTTCTTTTCTTTTTGTTAAAAGAGATATTATGGAAAAATAAAAGAAATAGAGAATAAAGAGAGATAAAAAGGAAAAAAGAGAATGTAGATTCCTATTCTGACTTAAGGATTTATCCGAGTCAGGGTTGATGCTTCGCAGACCAATCTTGACTGTACACTCAAAGAACTTTAAGAAATTAATGTCAAAAATTCACAACTCAAAAAATATTATAATTAAGGGTTGTCCTCTTTAAGGCACAAGTAGTTTTAAAATATTACGTGGCCTTTTTTTTCTTTTTATATATGATTAAAAATTTTAAAAAATTTTGAACCGTCTAATTTTACGGTTTAGTTTTTAATTTTTTCAATTTATTTTAATAATTCTAATTATTAAAAATTGATCTAATTAGTTAATTTTTATAAATTAATAATTTTTATAATTTGAAATAAATAAATTAATTTTATTTAATAATATCTTTTTAATTAAATTTTAAATTTTTTAATAAAATAAGAACAATATTTTTAAACCATATTATAAATTATTTAATATTTAATTAATTTTATAATAATTTAATACGGGTTAAATCTTTTAAATTTTAAAATTTTTATATTATAAGTTTAAGTTCAATTTTTAAAATATTTGGACGTACCATACTAGCATTTATATGGTTCATCACGTCTGGGTGCATGCACTAAGTGTAAGAGAAACTAAAAAGGGGGAAATAAAAGGAATAAGAAATTAGGTGGTAATGGCCTCGTTTGTAGTTTCCGGGTCGGCTTAGGGCCAATATTGACCATCCATCCCATTTTTTAATTTATTAACGCTCGTTTATATTATTCTATCTCACTCACATTCAGTGGCATCATCAGTTTGCAACGCTAAGAGTCCCAACGGCAACGGAGAGTGTTTTCCGCTTGTAAACAACTCTCCATTGTCGCATTTCATCAAGCATGTGTCCAACGAAGCAAAAACACCGCAGCTCAGTGGCGGAGACCGCCGCTTCAAGATCCACCACCACCTGCTCCACCACCACCAGCACTTCCGCATCTGCCGCGCCGGACTGGATCTCAGAGTCGATCAGCGGTGGATCTCTCCACCACGTTGATCTGCAAAATGGTACCAACGGGTGGGCTTCTCCTCCCGGCGATGTGTTCCATGTACGATCAGTAAACTATTTCTCCAAACGCCAGAAAGCCCCCGCCGGCGACTACTTATTGTCGCCTGCTGGAATGGATTGGCTCAAGTCGACGACGAAACTCGAGAACGTACTGGGTCGTCCCGATAATCGCGTAGCTCAAGCACTGAGAAACGCGCAATCGCAAGGGAAGTCCATGAAGAGCTTTATTTTCGCAGTAAATCTTCAAGTACCGGGTAAAGACATGCACAGTGCTGTTTTTTACTACGCGACTGAGGATCCGATACCTCAAGGATCGTTGTTATACAGATTCATCAACGAGGACGATGCATTTAGGAACCAGCGATTTAAGATTGTGAATCGTATCGTAAAAGGGCCGTGGATTGTGCGTAAAGCTGTGGGGAGCTACAGTGCGTGCTTGTTGGGTAAAGCTTTGTCGTGCAGTTATCACCGAGGACCCAATTATTTGGAGATTGATGTTGATATTGGGAGTTCGGCGATAGCAAGCACGATCCTGCATTTGGCATTAGGGTGCGTGACCCATGTGACCATTGATATGGGGTTTGTGGTGGAGGCGCAGGCGGAAGAAGAATTGCCGGAGAAATTGATCGGCGCCGTTAGGGTTTGCCAAATGGAGATGTCGTCGGCGAAGGTTCTAGACGCTCCGAGTGTGCCAGTGGTGCGTGGTTCGAGCCTGACTAGGGTTGAGCATCATGAGTCTGGTGATGACAATTAAGAATGTTATTTTATTTTGTCTTTTCTTTAATAATTCGGCCTAAAAGTTCAAAGCTTTGTTTGTGTTGGTTGGTTGTGAATTGGGTCCCTCTCATGGGGATTGAAATGGTTGTAGATAATAACAATGAGACAATCTGTCTCCTTTTCTTTACTTGATATAGTTTTGTTTGCACTCATTTTTGGTATAGTCCTTGGGAATAGTTGAATTATGCTCCATAATGGTTAAGGGAACATGGTTGACAAGTAGTGAAGTTGGCTGAAAGAGACATTAAAAGCTAAACCTTAGGTGGGGACGTACTTTAATGGTTTTGTGTCCAAATACATTATGGATGAGTCTCGATATTTTCAGTAGGTCGGCGATGGAGTTGATGGGGCTGACACAAACTATTGAAGAATTCACAATGGTAATTCTGATTTCTGAGCTTCAGTGGAGAGGCATGAGATCCTCTGTTTCTTTTATTCAGTAAATTTGTGGATAGGCACAGGCTTGGAACTGAACAAAATGTGATCCCCCACGGAGATGGAAGACAAATCCGTACGCAAACGATCACCGGTGGACTTTGTCTTGATACTGTTGTCGTTATCATGTACTTGGGACGGTCAGAAGTGTAGCGTTATGGGTGGTTGCAAGGACGGGAAAAAGTGCTTCTACAATAATGTGTCAATGGCAGTCATTGGGAGGCCGCAGGCTTTTACGAGGGACTATAACAGGTGCTTTTGTGATGGAATTGGTGTGTAACTGACGAGTCGAGGAATGCTATTATTGCCAATGTTTCCTAGAGGCGAGTGACTATAGTTAGCATTGCTCTGTTGTGATTCTTCTTGTTTGATTTCTTTTATGTCATCTTTAGTTTAACTGTTTAAGGTTCATTTTGGGATAAATTTCATTTGTTATTCTAATTTCTTGAGTTTTAATATGAAATCTCTGAATGGCAACTCCAAAGTTCATGTTATACCTACTATATATTCCATCAGTACGAGATGAATGAGAATCCAGCCATAATCTTCTTTGAGCCACCAACCCCAACTGGAAGCTGCATCATGAGGAGCATGTGCAAGGATCTTCCAGTTGTTAGGCTTTTTTAAAGAATTCCACTTTCTGTTCTCCGTTTGCTTGCTTAGTTTATTTGGATTGGCTTGTCATTTCTACTTTTTATATCTTCATGAGCACAAAATTCCAACTTTGTTACGCAGGCCCTACGATTTCTTTATGTTGTTTATTTACCAATACAAGTCAATAATGTATAGTATAGTTGATGAAGATGATGGTATGGCAGTACAGATCAGCTAAGTTCGTCTTTTTTGAGAAGCAGTAGTTTCTTTTGTTTGTAATGTATCAAATCACAAGGATTTTGCCCCTAGAGAGAGAGGAGTTATAATAGGGCATCATCATGATGCACTTGTTCTGGGAAACAAAGTCTAACTGCATGTATGTTTCTTGTTTCCAAGATATGGAAGGGCTATGTGTTTGCTTCGTTCAATACAAATGCAACATCTTGCTTTGCCTGTCCCCTCTTTAATTATGGTTTAGTGAGCCACGAGTTAGTTACATAGAAACCTGTAGCCTGCCATTGGTTCAATAAGTAACCTGTAGCCTATCATTGGTTCAAAGTATCACTTTCTCTCGTCATCATAAAAGCCATGCCGTCCAAATCATGAAAACAAAGCAAAAACCCAAGTTCCAGATCCATTCGCTTCTACGTCTGCAATCTGCTGACTTGTTCCTGAGCTTGTGGAGACTGGTAGTTTGTTCTTGTAGAACCAGGTTTAGTCAAATGACCTTGTCTTGATGTTCTTTTATCAAGGTCCTACACCAAGAAAGAAAAATAGATACACAATAGAATTTTTTTTTTTGTTAAAAGGCACGAAGTCAATCGGTAATTTTAAAAATTAAAATTATAAATTTCAGAAAATTATTTTTTAAGTTTGTTAAACTATTGATGATAAAATAATAACATCCAAGTAGAAGCTGCTGAGAAGTGAGGCTTACTGCTTCAAATTAATAGATAAGTTATTTTTGATAAAAAATTATTTATACAATGATTTAATCCAATCAAATAAATTCAATTTAAATTGATAATTAAAATAACTATAATAAATTACAATCAAATAAAATCACTTTAAATTAATGATTTGATATAATTATAATAAATGATTAATTTTGATTATATTTAATTAATTAAACTAAATTATTATATTAGTAGCATTTGATTGGTTCATATAATTTTCATGTCATGTTTAATAGAAGTTTAAGAGTTTTTTAAATTAAAAATATAATTTATTTTGACAATTTTAAAGATTAATTTTTTATAAATTATTTTAAAATAAAAAATTCATACGTCTTATCCCAATTTTTGTTTTTTCTTTATTATGGGGAATGTAAAACTAGTGGGATTTTGGAGGGTTTCAACTGTACCTATCTTTTTTCCTGTCAAATACACTTTACATATTAGTTAAAAACGGTGTTCATGGGCCAAGTTCTTACAGGCTTACGGGTTTCTAAGAAGGGTTTATAAGCATAGCATCGCGAATGACATCGTAGAGGTGGGGTGTTTTCTAGTCCAATATTACAGAATGATGGTAAACGGATGAACATTTTCTTTAGTTTTTCACTTAATGCTTATTTTTATTTTAGTTTTTAAATATTAAAATTAATATTTTAAAAATTGGACCAAAAATTAATAATAATAATAATAATAATAATAATAATAATAATAATTAATTATTATTATTATTATTATTATTAAATAATTAATAATTTGTTATGTTATAAATTATTTTTACATTTATTTTTCTTATTGCTAATTTTATAATCCTTCTTAAGATTAATAGTTTGTTATGTTATAAATTATTTTTACAATTATTATTCTTATTGCTAT